>JANRGW010025469.1:0-57018 GCA_024733675.1 Psilopsiagon aymara
TACAAATGAGATCTCACGAGAGCAGAGTAGAGGGGCAGGATCACCTCCCTCGACCTGCTGGTCATGCTCCTTTTGATGCAGGCCTATGTACGGTTGGCTTTCAGGGCTGTGAGTGCACACTGCCAGTTCATGCTCGTTTTCTCATCAACTAACATCCCTAAGTCCTTCTCCACAGGGCTGCTCTGAATCTCTTCTCTGCTCAACCTGTAGCTGTGCCTAGGATTGCTCTCACCCAGGTGTAGGGCCTTGCACTTGGCATGGTTAAACTTCAGAAGGTTGCATCAGCCCACCTTACAAGCGTGTCAAGGTCCCTCTGGATGGCATCCCTTTCCTCCAGCATACACAGCTTGGTGTCATCAGCAAACTTGCTGAGAGCATGCTCATTCCCACCATCTATGTCACCAACAAAGGTGCTGAACATGACCCGTCACAACAATGATCCCTTACGGACAACACTCATTACTGGTCTCCAGCTAGATATTGAACCATTGAGCACACAACTCTTTGCGTGCAGCCATCCAGGCAGTTCTTTATCCACTGAGTGGTCCACCCATCAAATTGATGTTTCTCTAGCTTAAGAGACAAGGAAGTTGTGTGGGACAGTGTTCAGTGCTTTGCATAAGTCTAGATAGATGACATCAGGTACTCTACCCCTGTCCATCAGTTCCATAGCCCCATCATAGGAGGCCACCAAATTGGTCAGGCAGGATTCCCCCTTTGTCAAGCCATGCTGTCTGCCACCTACCTCCTCCTTCTTTTTCATGTGCCTCAACATTCCTGTCAGGAGAATTCGCTCCAAGATTTTGCCAGGCACAGAGGTGAGACTGACGGGTCTGTAGTTCCCCTGCTCATCCATTCTCCTCTTCTTGAAAATGGGTGTTATATTTCCTTTTTTTAGGGGAACTTCAACCGACTGCCATGATTTTTCAAATATGATGGACAGTGGCTTAGAAACTTCACTTGCAGCTCCTTCAGGATCCGTGGATGGATTTCATCAGGTCTCATGGACTTGTGTACATTCAGGTTCTTAAGATGGTCTTGAACCAGATCCTCTCCTACAGTGGGCCCAAGGTCTTCATTCTCACAGTCCCTGCGTCTGACTTCTATGACTTGGGTGGTGTGGTCAGAGCATTTGCCAGTGAATAATGAGGCAAAGAAGTCACTAGGAACCTCAGCCTTCTCCAAATCCAGGGTAGCTAGTCCTCCTGACAGCTTCCAGAGGGGGCCCACAATGTCCCTAGTCTGTCTTGTATTTGCAATGTATCTATAGAATCCCTTCTTGTTGTCTTTGACACCCTTAGCCAAGTGGAATTCTAAGTGTGCCTTAGCTTTCCTAACCTGGTCCCTAGCTACCTGGACAACATCCCCGTATTCTTCCCAGGATAATATTTAGATTTTCCTGCTTGACAGCAAGTGGGGACTGAAAAAAGTAGTTTGGTGATCCCCAGACTTTCACACTGATGAGTTGTGGATCAGTAAGGTAATTTTTTTTTGGCAATTATGTTATTGTTAGCATGTCATGAATGTTCTTATAAGAAAAAATACCTGAATTCATTACAAGGAATATATAGTCTGTTTTCCCCAGTAGTTGAAAGCGTACTAATTGTGCATGAGGCTGCATGTGATGAGCAGATCCATATCAGGTTTGCTTGTTGTCACATCAACTCTATATTTACAGGGGTGTAGCGGCACTTAGTTGATTGGAGTTAGTGTAACTTGGAATGGAATTATTCTCTCTTTGACACCAATGACAGAAAATAGTTGGCATATCCAGAGAACTCTCTGGGTAGAAGCCTTAACTTCATGTATTACATTGCCCAAGGTTTTTTTCCACCCATTTCACTGCCATTTCACTTTGAGTTTCTTAAAGTATATACTTCATATTTTTTAAAAATCTTCTTAAATGAATGATGGTTCATTAATTTAATCAAATTGTTGCACTGCATTTAAACACAATTTTAAGTAACTCAGTCATGCAAAGGAACGAGAGAGGTCCTGAGTACTCATTGGCAGCTGCTTTTGAAAATTTAACTGAAAGAAATATGTGATATTTTTAATCTTTATTTTAAATCTAAAACTTGGTTTCATTGGGATACTCCAAAACTAAGATACAAATGTTTACTAAACTATTTTAATCTGTATGCTTTCTTCTTTCTCTCCCAGTACACCTCACTACAAATTGACCAATTCAGGATGAAAATTAGAGCAAGCATTCTTCACAGAGCTGTCATATCTCTTTTGCAGTAGACTGCTACAATACCCAATATAATGTTTTGCAGAGATATCAAGGCAAGCACAGATGCCAAAAGCAGTATAACTGTGTTACTGCAGTACCCCAACTGATGTAGATTACTTCCACTACGGTGTCACAATGTAGTACCAATGCATTACATAAATATATTTAAGTTTAGTATCCAAACAGAATTAATCTAAAATAAATGGCATATCTCTAATAAAATTGAATAGCTCAAGGATTTCACGCATAGACTAAATAGTCCCTGACATCCTTCAAGACTGAAAATTAAGTTTCTAATAATATCAGCCTAGAAGCTTTCTCTTATTCAGTGTGAATTATCCTGTACAGGCAACAGTTTAAAGCTGGCTCAGGGACATTCACATATATGACAGTCATTTCTGAGGCATAACTTAAAGTAATTGTAAACAGTTTTGTGAGATAGAGCTCTCTTCATTCTCACTTTCAGTAATTCATTGCTTTTAGCCTGCACAAAACAAATATCAATTCATGTCAGAGAAAGTTTAGCTCACAGGAAAAAAAAAGATATGTGTATGTGACTCCAAACATGTGTGTTGCACATAATATGCAACAAAAATAGGGCTCAACAGACTGTGCTAGATATAACATAAAAAAAGAATGCTTACCAATATCTGAGGGAAGTTGCCCAAAATAGAGCAGTCACTCCTTTGTTTTGAAAAAAAGGGAACTAAGGAAAATGGTTTTAATCTTCAGGGGAAAAAAAGGTGGGAAATACAGATTTCCTGAGTGGAAATTTCAGAGGTTTTCATGAAAGAAAACAGGGAAACTCCTATTAAATGTCAATGCTTTTCTTAATATTCTCAAATATATTAAATAATACTGAAAATCTCCACATTCCAGATCTTGGCTTTGGTACCTGCTTTTTAATTTAAACTGAATAATAAGAACACTAAATTACAAGCTCAATATTTTTGTGTCTATTACTTCAAAAATTCAAACAAGCAAACAAAAAAAACCCTAAATCCCCCCAAAACAAACAACATAGAACTAATGCTATCTTTGTTCCTTTGAAATGTAAAACCTTTCTTGGCTCATAAACTTGTCCACTTTTTATGCAAAATGTAAAATAGAAAAAGGAATATTATCCTTGCTTGAGACATTTTAAAACATTTTCCTGGTTAAGAAAAATTCAAATTGGAATAAAAGACATTTAGAACAGGCTAATCTGGCTAGTGGCACATTATACCCTTTGTATCACCAAATAAAATTGAAATTTATGTAAACTGTAGGCTATATTCGTCACATAAACTTTCTGTTTCAACAGTTACTACGATCACACCAATTTTCCTTATTTAATGAGCTTAAAGGTATATCACCATTGTTTAACCCCAGCGAGCAAATAAGCACCACACAGCCACTCTCTCACTCCTCCGCTGTGTAATGTGGGAGAAAATTGGAAAAGTGAAAAAACTCATGGGTTGAGAGAAGGATGATTTAATAGGTAAAGCAAAAACTGCATATGCAAGCAAAGAAAACAGAGGAATTCATTCACCACTTCAGCAAAGTGGGTTTTTTCTGGTTTTGTAAAGCCATTCCTATGTTTAAGAAAATCGTAATATTACAAATGTTGGCAAACAGCTACAGAGAACTGTACAAAGAGATGGAATTAATTGATTCATCAAAAGTTTATGTGATTAATTGCCACTTATGTGCTTAATACTGTAACTACCATGAATCTTATGCATTTAATGCTGTAGCAATACTAGCACTGGGTATGCATACCTGGATATTTTGTAACTTATAGCCTTCACAGTCAAGGTATTTGTCTCTTCATAGTGTATTTGTCTTTTATTTAATCCACAAGTTGCTATTTTAACCCATAAACACCACACAGCTGAAATAAAGTTACAGCAGATGGTTTTTACTTCTCTGGTGTCTGTTTCAGTACCTTTTATTATTTCATTTAACCGATCATTACTCTTAAGAGAATAGAGACAACCTGATGTAGTGTTAGATTTTCTTTTATATGACCAGAAGAAAAAAGGAGTTAGTGAGAGAGGAAGTGTAAAAAAAAAAAAAAAAAATGAGAAAGGAAAGAAAGTAAGGAAAATATCCCAGGAAACCCAGGAAGTGTCATCTTCCCTACCACCACCATATTAAAACAATCAGAAAATATTTTTAAGCTGAAGAATACTGTAGCAGCAGATGTGAATTCTGGAAGAAGGGAATAATACAAGACAGTGGAGCTATGAACAGAAAACTATTTGGCAAAGCCACTCTCAGTGAAAGACCCACTGGTGTGTGTGCCAAGGACATGGTGCAGACATTTGATAAAGTATTTTCAGTTTTGGTACAGGAGAGATGCATGGGACTTGCAAAGCAAAAGAAGTTGACACTGAACCACATTAAGACTGAAACTGATGCTAGGAAACCTCTGCTTATCCCTGGCATACGTAAGTTATCTGCTGATGGTTATTGGACACCGTCTGGTACAAAGCAGTGGTACCAAAAATACTATCAAACTCTTCACCTCTTCTTTCCTACAATACCCCAGTTAACTGACTTTAATTCCTTCAAATCACTGAAAATATGCCAAGAGTAAGATGAAAAATGTTGTGAGGAGCAGGGGATTTTTAAACCAGAGCTTTTAAACTTCAACTTTATAGGGAATGACAGACTCCAGGACGAGGAATTATTCTTGGTTTGTTGAGTCAGGTGATACAATCAGACTGAGAAACTTTCTTGCTCATAATGCATAACATCAACATATGAGGAAATATTGACCTTTTTTATTTCATCTGTAAAGCACTGAGAGCATTTCTATAGACAAAAAAGTTTTCCTGAACAACTTTGCTGTGGGAGCATACTGTTATATTATGTGATCCAGATTTAATTTCTGCCAGAAAGTCACAACCAAATTGACTTCAATGTCCTGAAAAGTTCACCAAGAACTGTGACGTACTGAGTTCATAGCTATTGTAGGGAAAATCCTACACTCTGAGGCAAGGTCCCACCAATGCACTTATAGCTGTGCAGAGAGCAAGGCAGAGTTTCTACATTTAGTAATTTTCCCTGCACGGGCGCAAACAAGGATATCTAAAAGGTATTATTTACCCTTGAAAATCATTACTTATTGTCTTTCATTTGATTGTTTCCTGTAGTTACAATAAAATACTGTATTTATCTCAGTGGCATCATTTTCTGCCATTATGTGTGTTTAAGATCCTCAATAACTTGACTGTTGGTACGAGGAAAGAATGCTTAGTGATTTTCTATGTCTCTAAATAGAAATGCAACATCATACGTACTGATTCATATTTGGCTTTACTTGGCTAGCTGAGGTTAGAGTTAGGCTGATCAACTTTCAGATTTTGGACTAATAAAGAAGATGATAAAGACCACAACATCAGATTTCAAGCCTCAGGAAATTATCTTATAATTCCAGGCCATTTAATCCAGTGTTGTTTGTGTTGTACTGTACCTTAATTGTATGCTGGGCCTGACATTGAAATACGTTTGGAGCTGGGACACACCTGCCTTGCTTAAATTCCATACCAGATTGTAGAGATGGCCATTAGGACAAGGGGTAACAGGTTCAAACTCACACAGGGGAAGTTTAGGTTGGATATGAGGAAGAAATTCTTTACTGTAAGGATGGTGAAACACTGGAATGGGTTGCCCAGGGAAGTTGTGAATGCTCCATCGCTGATGGTGTTCAAGGCCAGGTTGAACAGAGTCTTGGGTGGCATGGTTTAGTGGGAGGTGTCCCTGCCCACAGAAGGGGGGTTTGGAACTAGATGATCTTAAGGTCCTTTCCAACCCAAACCATTCTATGATTCTATTTTAGGACACCACAATGCATTCATGCTAGTTTATGGCAGTTTATCCACCTTCCTGACAGTGTCCAAGTTGAGGGATAAGGAGGAAATATGTACCTATTTTTTTATTTTCACTTTAAAAAAAAAAAAAAAAAAGGGGTTCTCTTCCATTACATTCTCTGAGAAAGATACAGAGGTCATCGGAAACCTTTAAATACTTAACTAGCACGAAATAAAAATGTGTTCTCAAACTTACACTTCAAACAGCTTGCCATAAATAGTGGCATTCTGAACACCAAATCTCACTGTAGATCTCTCCCCGGAAAAAAAACCCTTAGTGTTAATGGTAAAAGACTGAAAAGACTGTACTGAGAAACAGTATTTAAACAGTTGTTTTAACCTGAATTCTGCTGTGCACTCTGCCTGCTCCCAAAGAAAGCCTTTCCTTTGATAATCTTTTCTGCAATACTGCTAAAAACAAACTATCTCCTAAGTATGATACGCTGGAAAAGAATGAACATCAGCAGCCTTAATTCTCTATTGTCTTGTACATTATAATGTCTTATTTTTTTAATGGTGTCTTAGTGTTTATTTTAATAGCACTGCAGAGTAGGATTAAATTGATTTTATTCTGAAATAACACTTTATGCCTACTTTACTTTTCATTTACATCATTGCAATCAGGAATAAAGGTCTAAATCTGAAACTCAGACTTGTTAAACCAACTTCACTTCAAAGCTAAGCTAACTTAATATTACCATCTCTGACTTTAATCAGTTTCATTTAGAGAAATTCACTATCTGATATAAACTGCTTTGAAATCTAAGGAATAGAAATGATGTTATTTTTATTTTCACTCTGATTACAGCGAATTAGAGATGCTTGAATGACCAGTTAATGTGTTACTCCAACAGTTCTTTAGCAGTTCAGAGTGAAGCATCTCTTTTTCAGGAACCATACAGCCATTTTAGTCAATGTCCAAGTTAATGAGACTGATGAAAAGCAGCTTTGCTGAGGTACAGCATCTAACTAAAAGCATCAGTTTCTAGATGATTTACCCCAAGATGGTTAGATACTCACTCCAACTCCCTTTTATAGAATCATAGAACCACAGAACAGTTAGGGTTGGAAAAGTCCTTAAGATCACCTAGCTCCAAATCCCCTGCCATGGGCAGAGTTGCCTCACATTAGACCATGCTGCCTAAGGCTCTGTCCAGCCTGGCCTTGAACACTGCCAGGGATGGAGCATTCACCACTTCTTTGGCCAACTGGTTCAGTGCTTCACCATCCTCAGGAAAGAACTTCTTGCTTATATCTAGCCTGAACTTTCCCTGTTTTAGTTTAAACCCATTCTCCCTTGTCCTACTGCTACAATCTCTGGTGAAGAGTCCCTCTCCGGTACCCCTGTAGTGGTACTAAAGAAAATCTTTCCTAGTTTAGGAGTAATTTCACAAGAATCAGTGCATGATTCACTGTGACAGTGTGTCATAACTTATCAAATCTCCTTTTTTACCTTTATAAAAAGACTTTTTTTTAATTCAAAACTCCCATAAAAGTATAACAAGCTAATTTGAATTTTAGTAAATCACAGCTGAAATGTCTCTAATCTTCTATTAACTTTCACAGTAATAATTCTTTCAAAAAATATTTAAAGCTCTGCGTAATCACCCCATATACTGATGTACCTGCAATTTCCTTTCAGAACTATAAGCACTGTGCTTTCTCAGTCTTTAATCTGACTTTTAACTGCTCTTATTCATCTTCAGTATAGTGCACCAGATTTTTTACAATCTCGGAGTTAAAGTTCTCTGTTGTGCCCAAGCTGGGAGCAAGGGAGGGGACAAAGGCAGATCTGAAGATAAGCTGCAAGTGCTCCACCCAGGATGCAAGCAACCCACAGTTCAGAACAGAGGTTTATTCAGGAGGGAAACCGACAGGGATGGAAACCAGAACTCCTATGATATTTCTGTGGTAGGCACTGATATCCCCTAGCTGGACTGATACAGGGTCCAGGGCTATGGCAGTATATGGCCCCAGAAAGGCTAATCAGGGCCATTTGAGGGCTGGTAGTGTCTACAGGGCCCTGAAAAAAGAAAGAAAAAAACAATAGGGTGAGACAGAGCATCAGATCACTGATTGCAAATGAGAGATAATTGGAAAGAAAATTAATTACATAAATGTCTATAGTAAGAAAGAAGAGCTACTGGGGAACATAACCTTAGCACTACTGAGAACAATTTTATTTTTATCAGGAAGAGACATTGAGCTGGCCATTACATTGATCCAAAGAAAAAAGTGTGATTTATCTCTCAGAAGCAAGGATATTTAGTATGAATCTGAGGCTGGAAATCATTTTTAAGGGAAGTCCACAATATGTACAATGTGTCCTTCATCTCAAGACAGATGATGTAACTGCATTCTCCAGTGAAATGATTCAAAGACAATAATGCTGAGCAGGGCATCAAAAGAAAGGGGTGAGGAGGATTACAATAATCTGAGTGAAATTCTTCAAATCCCTACAGAAGATGGTAAAAGATGACAAGATACTAAAGATCACCAGGCAACGAAAGAAAGAATTCTGTAAAACTATCAGGAATTTATACTGTACAGTGACTAGTAAAAACAATTAATGGTTTAACCTTACATAGATTAAGATCCACAGATAAACCCTCTTCAGCCACTTAATGATTTCCCCTGGGCTATTAAAAATGCTTTGCCCATTTTGCTCTTTCAAATTAGGAGCATACCCTCTTTTTATAGCATGGCTTCACTTTATGGAGATTGTCTAGAAACATTTATCTTTTTTGTTAAGATAATTGCCTCTGTGGAAAAATGTAAGCCTCTTCTCTGACTTGTTGACTACCAAGTAAATTAAGAACAGAGCCTGGTTCCTTCCTGATAAGATTTCTGATCAACACCAGAACCAGGGAGAATCATACTATTTTATTGCAGAATTTTGCACATGAATTATGTCAGTACTTTCTGCAGTGTAATCTGTGATCCTGGTGAAAAATGTCTTTAAATGTAGTAGATCAAAGCAGTTGATTCATTGCAGTATATCAAAAGTAATCACTTTTCCAAGTGATCTGATGTTCTGTTTTTTTTCTCACGTGGCTCACCATGGTGTGCTTGCAAACTACCAGCTTAGAAACTCATGGCATAAACTTTCAGGTAAAAGTCATCCTTCAATGTTGGTAAAGGAGTCTTGACAATGTACATGAAACCTTTTATATGGCTTCTCTAGTTGGCTTGATCATTCCGCAAACACTTTCTTAACAAAAATGCAATCTAGCTGTACCATGTTAGAGTATAAGCAGAAGTGATCAATCTCTCTCTCCTAATGACAGCTTTCAAAGTACAAAGGTGGTCATAGAAGCTATCTATGCCCAATGCTATGAATTTGTCATGCTGCTTGTGAGATAGGAGGTTGTGCTCCAGCATTCATTACTGACTAGCAGGGAGGGTCTGATGGGTTTTTCCTGTGGGGATAATATTTGATTTCATGGGAGTTGTTGAAAGTCAAGAAGTCTGCATCCTAGGCCGTCTTGCAAATAAAAGGAGTTGTGTCAATTAAGTGAAAGCTAGTTTGTACTAAGAAGCACAGAAAAGGTGAAGAAGTAGCAAAAGAATAGTTCTGCTTGTACTTACCAGGGATAAGGGTGTTTCATGTCGTAGGAGCCTAAAGGTAGCCTGCATGTTTTGGATAAGTTTATCTAAACTGATTCTCATCAAATACAGAAATCATTCATGTGGCATGCAACAACCACAGCAGAGCTAAATTTTAGTGTGTAATTTTGGGGAATCATCTAATGATGCTTCAGATTTTCAACTCAAGACAGTTATGTGCCAATCAAGAATTGAATAATTGCTCTCTAAAGCACTGAATGAGCCTCATTAGATCCAGAACATTGTATACATAATCACATACTCAGTTATTCTGAGAAAATATTACAAAGTAGGGTGGATATTTCCAAACTAGAAAACAGCAAATAAAACAGCTGGCTCAGATCTTCTCAGCACACTATATAAATCAGTAATTTGCATCATTTTCTTCTCTCTGAGAGATGAAGGAGAAAATATCCAGTCCACAAGGATGACAAAACAGCTCCACAAGTGACTTACTTTGTAATTCTAGTAGCAATTTCCTCTGTTACGCATCAGCCTACATTGACATAGATTATTTTTCTGGTTAACTTTTAATATCAAAGAAATAAATACAACTGGTTAGGTGCAAAATATTCTGAATGTGCAACTAACAAAACTTTACTGTAACTACACTACAACCTTTATCTAATAATAAAGTTGTATTTGTTTACCCTTTTTCTGGATCAGCAATATCTTTATATAAGATTGAAACTACTCTTAGATATTAATTTTCCTATTCTTCAGTGGAATTACAGAGACAGGATTCGAAATAACAGAAGAGTGAAAAGGAGAAAATACAAAAGTATTTTAAGGAACACAGGAAAGGCAAATACTGACTTGTAGGTAGATAAAATTCAGGCTGCAATGAAATCAGCACAGAAGAAAAAGAAGTGTTTTGGTGTTTTGGTTTTTTTTTGTTGTGGTGGCTTTTGTTTTTTGTTTTGTTTTGTTTTGTTTTGTGGGGGGTTTTGGGGTTTTTACTCAGATTGCTCAGAGCACTTTATCACATATCCAAGAATGTTTCTTGGACAATTTTCATCCCATCGTGGTGGCCAGACTTGCAGGTACACATCATGGTTTTTAGGTTATGCCTCCTGGGTTTCTAATTCAACTTTAGTCTCTTCACTATCATCACTCCTCAGCTGAACTCATGCTTTTCATATTTAATCATATTCTATTTAGTATCCATCACATGTAATTTCAAATTACATGGCTAGCTTGTAATGTATTATTTTAATTCTATTTTTATTTTTTTGAAGTTGGGAAAAAAATTAATTCTGAAGTGGAATTGTGCCCTGAGGAAACAGATGTAAGAGGACTTCTAAACTTATAGTTTAGGGGTTCAGTTTTCACCTGCTGAGCCACAAAACCTGCATTTATCTGATTCAGTGTCACTTATTTTAAGTAAGGCTGAGTGGAATGTGTCCTCTGTGTAATTAGACTTAAACATAAATAGAAGAAACAATTCAGGGATGCTTGGCGATCTTTGTTTCCAGTATTTAGTAGGAAAAAGCTAAATTTGCTTTGCAATACACCCTTTTCATTTTTAAGAAATACGTCTTTCACACAGGTTTGCCTTCCAGGTGAGAACACAGCAAAATTATATAATCCTTATTATAATCCTGAATAACTGAAGGTCAGTGGCTCTTGGTTAAATAATGCACAGAACCACATTAAAAATAGACAACATACAGAAATTCTCTACATTGCTCTCTGTGTCTTTAGATTTAACCTTTCAAAGTCATCAGTTGAAGTTAACTTGTTGGGGCTCAGGACAGAGTCACTGCAAAGAGGAACATTCATTTATTCTAAATTAAATTTGGAAAAGGTGAAATGAAGGTTATAGTCCTATTTAGTAGACCTCATACAACATCTACCCCTGATTAACCTAGCACTTAGTCTGAGTGCCCCATACATAAAGGTACTCCCTCTGGTTTTCTGCAGGGAACTATAGAGGGTACTATTTAGCTTAAGAAGATAGCTGGTACAATAGGCACAAGACTAAGCACATGGAATTGTGGAATATATTAAGCAGAAAAAGGGCCTCTTTTTCACCTCAAAAATCAATCAATCATATTTGTTGAAAGTTTCCAAATCCCACAGCCCAGACAGAGGTGATGTTGCCACAGCCCCATCTCCTCAGGTTCAGCAAGTATCAGGGCTGAGCATGTATTCCCAGTATAGACACACACATATACACACATGCACACGTTATCATAGAGTAATTAAGTTTGGAAAAGACATTTAAGATTATCAAGTCCAACTGATAAAAACTTGTACAGCCATCCACACAGGTCACCAGAGACAGACACACTCAGCTCTGGCACAAGCACAAGCAATATCAACAGCCTTATCCTTTTACTGTGGCTTCTCAGAATTGAAGCCCTTTAACGGGAAGTATATGCATGTGTATATATACAGTATGGATCCCTCCAGTAGCTGACTTTAGACAGTCAATCTACCCTGGCCCCTGTATTCCCAGTCTTTCCAGCTGCTGACCTACATGTGCACCTGCACAAACACTAAGGAGCCCTCCAGGACCTCGTCTTAAACACCCAATAGACCATGTAGCTGGTCCCTGGGTCCCCTGGTCTCCTAGCTGCCTCATGCAGGTCTTCTCAGTAGCTGGTCCAGACTCATGACCTTACCAGCAGTAATCCCCAAGGACCACGGCCTCCCTAGTTGCTGGCCTGGACTTAGAGACCACCGGGTCTATCAACTATCTGGCCCAGACTTCTGTGGGCTGCAGCATTTAGCTCATATTTTATGAAATACAGAAATCATTAGAATTGTGGTTCATTAGAAAGAATTAGTTGTAGGAATAAAATACTTTGATCTTAAGTTTGACATGATGAGCTCCCAAAAAAGAATAAGTCTTCTAGTATAATTTCGCTCACACAGAATTTAAATAAAATCATGCACTTCATTAATTTTTAAACATATGGGAAAAAAACCTGCACTTAATGCTTATATGGACTCATGTTCACAAAAGGAACGTATTATTTAAAATATTTGTTAATTGGTCTTAACTTACAGTAGACTATGTACACAAATCTTTGAAAGCCATATCCTTTTATTGTGTTCATTATTATTATAAGGAATATTTAATCATATGTTTATGCAGAAAAATAAAAGTTTTACTTCTAATTAGGTATGAAACTCATAAAGGGAACTCATACAGTAGGTTCCACTAAAAAATCTCCAAAGATTATCTCCCAATAATGAAGTAATACAGTAGCGATGATGACAAATTGCAGTGTTTGTGAATATTGAGATAAATAATTTTATTCATACAATTGTTTCTATTTTTTTTTCCCCATTTTTCTTTGGTGTGACAATCTTCCAGGTATGCTTTAATATTTTTAAAGGTGATTTCTAAAGTAAATTTATTTTATTTTTCAGTAAAAAGTGCAAGAATATATTGTTCCCTTTGTTACATTTTGTACTTTCCTCTAAGTCATGTTTTCATCCAATGAACTTGTAATACAACTGAGACTTTCAAGACACTATTTACTTCAGAATATTGCATTTCCAACTGCTCTTATTTTTTATGAGAATCTTTCTAAGTAAGCTTTTTTTTTTCATTGAGTAATCTTTTATTTCTGAAAATACCAGCACCAAATTCCTCATTTTTGAGGATATAAATCTGAATAGAAAATATATATATGACATTTAAATTCTTAAGAGTGCAGGTCTTGAAAAACATTACCGATTCCTAAGCCATGGTTCATAAGGGCACAATAAATGGTTTGCATGCAGTGTGTATTGCCATTGTCATCATCAAATTTCTAAATTGTTGAGACTGGTGGTAGAAAGAAGTTTCAAGGGATTCAGAGGTAGGCAATCATGATTTCAGTAAGGTAGTTTTTCTCTTGTCAGTCACCCTTTACTAGGTATTATTGGATGAAACTGGAAGTTAGATTACTGGTGTGATGAAAAAAAAGTCATTTTAGATTATTTCAGTCCTTTTCATTCCAGAAATTAATGAAGCCTAGATTTTGAAAACTTACACAAATGGTTATGCACTGTCTCATCCGTCCTATGTGCTGGTGTAATAGGGGGGGAAAAAAAAAACAAAC
Source organism: Psilopsiagon aymara (assembly GCA_024733675.1). NCBI lineage: Eukaryota > Metazoa > Chordata > Aves > Psittaciformes > Psittacidae > Psilopsiagon > Psilopsiagon aymara. The sequence goes on from JANRGW010025469.1 coordinate 13,758, forward strand.
CCACACCCATGAAATTTACTGTAATTTCATTGTTTTCAATGAACGGAAGAAAAAGGATGGAAGGCTTTGCAGAAACATAATGTAAGGTTTTCATACAGACAAGTGGAAGAGTAGAAGTAAGGGCACATCAGAATGTCTGGGAGAACGTATCGTCTGAGGCATTGATGCATTTCAGGTTTTCCTCCATCCTTAGCAGTCAATTTTTGGCACTTAGGACATTCCATTCTCCTTCTTAGTTTTCAGCAAACTCAGGACAATCAATTAATCTTCGTTCCAGTATAGAGCACAATAGCTTTGTGTTTTCTCAGCAAAAGAATGTATTAAATCCTGTTTTGGAGAATATTAAGAAATATTTGCTACTGTATACTTCAAAAAATTCCAAAATGGTCCTCCAGTTTGTTTGGTTGTCTTCTGTACATCCCTGGCCTTACATTTTGTGATGTTAGTCTGAACTATACTGCTATTGCAATATGAGCATTGTCAGAAAGCAGTAATGCAAATGAAATGCCTAAAAAAATCTTTAAACACATCAAAATGCTGAAATATTGATGTGAAGAGGAAAAATAATGAACTGGGGTTTAGCCTTGGGAAGCAGGGAAACTTCAAAGAAATTGGTGAGTTTAGCCAAAGGTACTTCACAGGTTTTAAAGCCTCATAAAATATATGAGTCCAGGGTGCCTGCTCTAGGTGATCAGATTATTAAAATTAAGCATTGCCATCCATCTGAGAAACAACCCTTAAAGCACAAATATATATGTCCCATATTGCAGTTCACACTTAGCCATCCATGAAATAACAGGGTGGGGGAGTGAGGGAGAGGTATCAAAACACACAATCCACCAGTTGAAATGCTGGCACTGGTTTTATTTTTATTGATACACAATAATGCTCATTTTTTTCAAAAGCTAAGGAATATCTTTCTTAAAGACATACATCGGCTTTAGCTTATTCAGTGGCTGCATTGATGCCATGAGGGACTCATTGTCGACAGTGCTACATTCCAGCTGTGTCTCTTTCTATCTCACATAGGAAAATTGAAAAGTATTCCAAACAGAGTTTATTGTAATGCCAGCCAGCCAACAGAAATGCAGAACTTTGTATTTTCCTATAAACTTGAACAGTATATTTTCACTTTAATTCCCTCACTTGGATAACCAAGCTGATATTTAATTACCTATTCAGAACCAGGGTCCTAATTAGAGCTGCAAAAAGCTATTCACATGCCAAACTTGAGTGAACAAGTCTCTCACTGTTTGCAACTTTATTGCCATTTGCCCAGCAGGTTTGGTCTTCCCTGCAAGACTTAGCTCAACCATTATGCTCCAAAGAAAGAAAAACCCTCAGAACACTAACAACGATATTACTGCACTCTACCAAGAGCCCACTGTGCTTTTCTCTCCTTTTGAATAAGCTATTAAAAAACAAAGTAAAAAACTGTAGCAGATCCAACCAGTAAAATACTTAGTCAGTTTTACAAAAAGGGTAATACAGAAAGGAGAAGCTTTAGGGAAAAAAACCCAAAATTGTTGAAGCAATTTAAGATAATAGGATAATAGTTAAAGAGGAATTATAGTGGAGATTCTATAATACTTCTCACACTGCTGTTAATATTGACCGCATCTGGACTGAAACAGGAACAAGGAGCTGAGGAATTACCGGCAATTAGGTACCAGATACTGCCACTCTCAAGAGAGCAGCAGGTTTCTCCGTGAGCAGGTAATACTCAGAGCAAGTAACAAAGGCAAACCCAACCCTAGTACTGCTCAGTGTGATTGCTCTGCCACCATCAGGGCACTAGATAATTAGGAATAAACTATACAGCCAACACTCTCTCCTGTAGAAGTCTTAAGTGTGTCACTCAAGTGTGGGGCCTCAGTTTGAATGAATGATTCCAGGGTCTAACTCTTGAATATTCTTACTCACTTTATACTGTACAATGCACTTTTAGATGGCGGTGACACATTCTGAAGTGCCCCAGAAATGTTGGTTCCTGTATGGGGCAAATTGTATCATCAAAATTAGCATGAATAGCAGTACTGTTTCATATTCGAAAGATAAGTCATCCTGTAAAATAGTCCAGATAGAAAGAGATAATGCATACTAAATATGGAAATATGGCAAATGTTAAAATATCTGTTGATTTTTTAAATTACTCATTTAAACCCTTTTCTTGTTTTGCCTTTTTAATGACCTATGGAAAATTAGAGAAGCTTCAAACAAAGTAAGTATACTTTAGCTCTAGTTTGGGGTGGTTAATACAAAAACATTAAAAAATTAAATGGATATTTTATTTTAACTAAAATAAATTAAAGTGTTTGGTAATGAGAATATAAGAGAATTTTAGCCTGGAACAAAGTAGTGTGGTTGGGTTACAGATCTTAAAATAATGGTGTTTATGAAATTCAAAGTATTGAGTTTGCTGACGAAACTTTAAAAGTCTGTATAACACATAATCACAGTAATGTAAACATTGCCAAACACAGTTCCTAATCAAGTATGGAATTATACATTAAAAACAAGAGAAACTCTTATTCTTTACTGTTCAAAACACACTGATGTAGCATATTGCATGGAAAAACACAGGAAACTGGTGAAATTGTGCAAGTGCATATTAATGTCTTTTAAAAATATGCTCTTGGCCAGTGTTGTTGGTTGTATTGTACCTAGTACATCACTAGAAGAGTCTAATGTTCAAATACTATGATAAGCAGAAAGTGACTATAAACCAAAGAGGAAAGAATATTACAAATCATACAATTGCCTCACCCAGAGGTATTTTCTGTCCTGAGGTTCTGCTTATTCTGGTGCTTCCAGGGTGGGAGTCTGCTGCCTGTCCCTGCGACAGAAAAGAAATAACGATACCTGCTTCTTAAAAAAGGTTCAAAATAAAGGAATGTAGAAAACATTAAGTAAGCTGTACAATCAGTATGTGATTTCCTGAGAGTATTAAAAGGCAAGAAAGTCAAGGTTATATTTTAATTCTGTTCTAGCTCATTCTATTCTTAGTTTTCTATTATTGCCTCTTCTTGAAAAAAAAAGAAATAAAAAGACTGCTCATGTGTTGAGCAATCTAAAATAGGAACACAATCACTAGATCACTTCTTGCCTGTACTGCTACCTAAGATCATTTGCAAAGAAAAATCATTACCTTAAGGTCTCTTGGAAGGTCCTGACCTTGGCTACCTTAAAATGCAGGCAAAGCATTGTTTCAGGAACATGCTTCTGCTTTTACTCACAACAAAGGCTATTTCAGAGAGACAAGCAAGGTATCTGTATCCCTCTGGTTTACTTCATCATGCTACTTATTTAGATGAGCAAAATGATACTGCTATAATGAATCCTATGCACTATGAAAGACATCAAACATCTGATAGCACAGCGGTGGAACAGGAGGTAGCAGCACAGCATGAGAAAGATTCTAGAGGCAGGTGGAAATGACTCCAAGATTGACATTTTGGAAGACTAAGGAGGGTAAATAGGTGTCATGATGTCTGGCATGGCATTACACAAGAGGCAGCAAGAAAAAATTTAAGGTCTGAGTAAAAAAGGAGAGGAAGAACATCTTCTAATGCACACAGAGAAGGAGATTTTAAAATACTTTGTTAGGATCAGTGATAAAATCTCACAGGTGAAGAGAGGTGAAAAAGAACAAGCCCCAAAGTCTACTTTCTACATAAAGAGAGGAGAATCACCTGCAATACATTCCTGAAAGCATCAAGTAGGAGATGAACTTTCAGGGTGTTATTACACAGCTGCCAATATATAGGACATATGTAGGAAGAACTACTTTGTTAAAGCATAGCAAAAACCTAATGAAAACAGCATCCTAGAAAGCTTCTGAGCTAAAACCACAGCGATATATTACTGTTATAAAGATGCATCCTCCATAGGGATGGAAGGTGTGCGAACCAGAGAGAAAGGTACCATTTATCAAAAGTGCACTTTTTCATAAGTTCATGGAAAGGAGAGAGATTTGTTAGATTTCCTGTTGAACAATAGAAAAAGAAAACAAGTGCAGAACTGAATTCATGCCTGAATTCAGAACTGACAAGAACTGAATTCTTGTCAGAAGACAAGATGATTAGGCATTCTTTTGAGGATAATTCATATTCCAAAAATGAAGGCCTTTGAAGAAAAAGGCAATTGAAATTATTTAGAGATATCTAAAGAGCAAAACAGGATGGCACAGTCATTACATGGAATATTTTAGAGGCACCTTTTGCTCTCGAGGATAAAGGAAGCTTCTGGGTTAGATCAGTTTATTTCAACTAACAAAAATGATAGAACATGTAAACAGCAGAAAATACAGCAGCTGAAATTGTGAAAGATTACGGAAAAGCTGTGGGAAGTAATATTAGTATGACCATAAAAGAGAGGGAAAATGATGGCTGAGGGGGAAGGCAAACTTCAGCTGCTCCATGAGTATAGGATATAGTCTGCCGGGAAAGGAAAAAAGTTTAAAGGGCAAGGGAGTGCACGGCTTCTGGGGGCTACTGAAAGAGAAGATATTTAATGCACAATGGTAAGTTGTACACAAGTGAACCAAGGAATGGCAGAATAGAAAGAAACTGATGTGGAGGCATCAGAAAATTTGTCCAGTGACATCAAAATTCAAAAAAGTAAAAAAAAAAAGTGAAAGATTATTACAAGTCTAAACATGAATATAAAGGAACAGATAGAGCCTCATAGGGATAAGATCAGAAAAGCACAGGAACATAAAAGGGAAACTGATAAGGTTCCGTAAAAGAAGAAAGAGAAAATCAAACGTAGGCTTGGGACTTAAGAGTGAAAGAGAGAAAATAAAGGAGGTCTCAAGAAGCACTGAAATATTCAATAGTATCTATGTTCTATTATTTCCAAAAACTAGGAAATAAAAAGGCATCTGTAAAAGCTGCCTGGATCCAACATTCAATAAATTCAATTTTAACCAGGAAATAATGGTGTATGTCACATGAAAGAATATGTACAAAATACTAAAAATGATAACTGTGTAACTTTACAAGGTGTAAACTTGACCAGTTCCTAATCTCTGACTAACCGTAATTATCCTCTAAAACTTGAAAGCAATGTTCAAAATGTGCCTGAAAAAAGCAATCTAAAATTAAGGGAAAAAAGTAAGTAAAGCCTCCCCCCCCCAAAAAAAAAAAAAAAAAAAAGAAACAAAACCACATATAAGCAAAAAAACAATGGGAAACTAGCATACTTAAAGTAGTAGTTTCTATTCCCATAAGTATTCACATAAATGCAGGTATTATTCATTTCCTCAAATGCATTTTTGAATTTGAAAGTATCTAGGAGTTTAGATGATAACAGATATCTGGCTTTCCTAAGAGAACACATAAGCAGGGGTATAACAGGTGACTAATGAACAGAATCAGAAAGTGAATAAATATTGCACAAAGTGTATTTATTGTATAAAGTGAATTTTTATTGTATATAAAAAAAACTTTAATTTGTATTCTTGAAAACCAAACCAAAATGAAAAAAAAAAAAAAAAAGAAAAAAAACAAAACAAAACCAAAACCCTAACCCAAAACCCCCCACTTTCTCCAGGACAGAAAATGCATTCCGTGGACAACATCAAAAGGTTTAGGTATTTTGTTACTGTAAAACATGGGTTATGAACAAGAAGTGATGATGGTCTACATCTGCTTGATCCTATCTCAGCATACCACGGTGAACTAGATCTTATTTTGGGAACATCCAGTACCCCCATTTCTTTTACAGTGAATGCTATACCATTCTTATGCCTTGCTTTGTGCAGTGAGGAAATATCTTGTTTTCTCTTGTAGTATGTGTTGGGTTCTTATTGCACTGCTTCATCTTCATGTTTCAGTGATTGATGGAAATAAAATAGGGGAGCAGGAGCAAGAAGCATATAAACCTCCCTGCTCTTACATGCATGGTATAACATGCAAACCACATTCCTTTTTCTTTATATGGTTATGTAAAGAAAGGTGCATCTATCTGTTCAGAATAGAGAAAAACAAGGGAAGTTTATATGTTTTCTTACTGAAAAGTGTAAAAATATTTGTTAAATTTACTCTGTAATTTCTTATCTGACTGAAGAATTTGACAAACAAAGAACGGACTCAGATTTGTTGTGAAATTCGTTCAAACAATGTATTTACTAGTGAAAATGGTAGGAAGGAAGACAATTTTATCTCTGCAGGATATTTTAAGATCAGTGAAAAAGGCTCTGATTCGATAATGATATGTGAGCAGAAACACTAAGGACCTATATTTTTTCCCCATCAGCTATATACTTAGTAGTTGAGAAAGACAGGTTGGCTTGAACTATGCTTAGATAAACCCACAGCAGCACAAGTGCTGGAAAGCCATGGAGAGGTCGTACCTGGTTCCTCACTGGGCAGTGAAAGCTTGTGCCTCTGACCTTCATGACAAGTTGCCTGATTTCATTTAACACCAACAGATACCATGGTACTGTCCATCTCATTTCGCCCTTGTTAATTTCTTGTTCCAATACCATCTAACCTGAAAATTTCAAGTACTTCACAGAGCCCTACTGTTTCTATCATATCCTGCCTGAAGCAGCAGTTCTGTATGACTGACAGGCTTGTGGTTACAATAGATAAGTGTAAATCATCAATCTCTTATAGTACATGTTGCAGTCAAAATCCACCCTTTAGTGATTTCCTTTAAAAAACAAGACCAAGGAACAGAAGGAAGGCATGTTTTAAATCTCTATGGTTCTTGGGTTTTAATGCTAGGCTGTTACTATGGCCTGTTTTTAGCAGAGCTTTCAAGGTGACCTCAAGAATAACTATTATAACATTTATCAGTCAGTTTTATTCAGCCAATTTACCCAGACTGACATTTCTCCATGCAATCAGAGCATTATTTTACAAGGATACTATTATACCCACCAGAAATACCACAAGATTTATAGTACATTATCAGGCAGTGATTTATTTTTCTCATCCTTCTCCCTGCAACTGTATAAAAATGATAATAATAATATAAGGCTTTATGTTTATATAGGATAATGAATTACTACCCGTAGGCAAAAAAAAAAAAAACAAAAACAAAAACAAAAACCAAACACACAACCAACCCCAAACCAAAAAAACCTAGGGCAAGTTTATGCAAGGAAAATGGCCAATAGTGTATGGAAGGTATGTTTTGAGTCAGGAAGACATATAGCGCAGAAGAATTCCTTTCATTCACAACAGCTTGTAAAACTGCGCCTTTGCAACAAAGAAGTCTTCTGAAACCCCATATTTACACTTCTGCCTGGTAGACAGCAGCATGACAGTCCCTGCTGGATGAGGATTAGCAACAGCTAACTATTAATTGCTCAGTACAAGTTTTTTTTCTGTCCAGCAATGCAAAACCAGTGTAGATACAGTGGATACAGTCACATTCCTCAGCTAATTCCCTACCTCTAAACTGCTCATCCTGAGTTTGGTACAAGTTGAGCTGATCTTTTGACTCTCAAAGGGAGACATCATACTGCTCTTCAGAAATACGCAGCAATATAAAGAATTATTCCTTGCATTTCCTTATATAAGCAGGTCTAATTTCTCCAGCATGTTGCTACAGCACTGCTCTATTTTTCAAAGCCAAGGACAGTTATGTTTAATACATAGAGTGCCAGGCGTGTAGCCATAAATCTGTTCTACAGGAGACAGTGAAGTGATTAGATTAACACTGTGACAATGGGAAAAGGATACCTGTCATCTGTTAACTGAAAGCCTTAGGTCATGCTCAGAATAAAATCTGTGCCCCCATGTTGCTTGTTTCAAATCTTCTTGTGTGAGAATTGCCTTTTTGACACTACCATCCTAAAGGACTTACCTTTAAAGTCTCTCAGTACACACCTCTCTTGGTGTCCTTAATTCCCAAAGGAGGGCAAGAGTCATTTCCAAAAGCCTAAAGCCCACTTCTTGGGTAATTCACTTCTTCTAGAACATTTTTCTGATTTTCTGTAAATATGAGAAATATATAGCTATTTTATCTCTCTTTTCTAATTGCTGTAAACATCTACAAGGACTTCTTTTGGGAGATAGGTTGCTCTAGCTCAAATAAGAACAGCAGCACTGGAAATGTTTGCAAATTACTGTTACTTTTAGCTGAACAAATTTATTATCTCAAACTTGAATTACAACATTTTTATGTAGTCTCATTGCTATAAATAAATTAGCGCATTCTGAAGCTCAAATTGACCCTTATAAAGGTCCTTATAAGACAAGGACAGGGAATGATCACTCACAATTACCATCATGGGTAAAGAGACTCAAAGTGGGGAAAAAATAATTGAATTTATTACCAAAGAAATCAGAGTAGGATAATGAGAAATAAAATCAAATCCTTAAAAAAAACTTCCCGCACCCATCCCATCTTCCCAGGTTTAACTTTACTCCCAGTTTTCTTTACCTCCTTCCTCCCAGCAGCGCAGGGGGAGAGGGCATGGGAGTTGCAGTCAGTTCATCACACATTATCTCTGCTGCTCTTTCCTCCCCAGACGAGGACTCCTTACACTCTTCCCCTGCTCCAGCATGGGGTCCTTCCTACAGGAGAAAGTCTTCTATGAACTTCTCCTATGTGAGTCCTTCCCACAGGCTGCAGTTCTTCATGAACTGCTCCAGCATGTGTTGCTTCCATCAGGTACAGTCCTTCAGGAACAGACTGCTCCAGCTTGGGTCCCACATGGGGTCACAAGACCTGCCAACAAACCTGCTCCAGTGTGAGCTCCTCTCCCCACAGGGCCGCAGGTCCTGCCAGAAGTCTGCTCCAGAGTGAGCTTCACAATGGTCACAGCCTCCTTTAGTCTCATCCATCTACTCCAATGTGGAGTCCTCAACAAGCTGCAGGTGGATTTCTGCTCCACCACAGACCTTCATGTGCTGCAGGGAGGCAGCCTGCCTTACCATGGTTTGCATAATGGGCTGCAGGCAAATCTTTGCTCCCCTGCCTGGAGCACCTCCTGCCTCTCCTTCTGCACTGACCTTGGTGTCTGCAAGGTTGTTTCACACATTCTCACTCCTTTCAGAAAGCAGTTTTTTTCCCTTCTTAAGTATGTTACCACAGAGGTGCTGCCATCACTGCTGATGGGCTCGGCAGCTGGTTCTTGTTGGAGTCAGCTGGCATTGGCTCTATTGGACACAGCAGAAGCTTCTAGCATTTGGTCACACAAGCCACTCCTGTAGCCCCCATATTACCAAAACCTTGCCACGCAAACCCAAAACAGAGATCCAGTTTGCAAGGAAAAATCTATGTCACTGATTCGTACTAACTATGGCTATCAGTGTGTGCATCTCACAGGTTTTAATGAATTTGCCCTGATATATGAATGAGCAACAGAAATGGTATAATCTTGGCATTTCTCAACTCAACTGCAACCTCCAGGAGTTTTTTTTGCTGAAAAATGTAAGTTTCTTCAAGCTACACTTTCTTTCAGTATGTGCTGAAATTAAAGTTAAGATCCATGGGGTTCAACATCATATTTTCTTAATTCTAGAACTTAGAAATTAATGAACAATAATTAAAAAAGCATTCTGTACTTGATACTCAAGTCTAGAAGATTAAAAATAAGAGTGATCAGAATTTGGACAAAAACCAAATTTGTGTTGGTACATCCCAACCCTACAAAAAGGACTTAACAGAACCTGAGTAGAGGTTTGCCATGAATTGTTAGTGAAAATATTTTTTCAGAAAAGTGAAACGTTCCCATAGCTTAAGAGGGAAATTTTGCAATAACAATACTCTGATAATATAAGTTTGCATATGTAATATTCTGCAAGGTTACTGTTACCTTCGTTTGTCATCTTCCATGAATTTGCCTTGCAAATTTGAAATATCACTCATTTCCCTCCTTCCCTCCCTTCTTGAATTACTTAGGTTTCCGTCTTTGTTTAATTTGCTTGTTGGACCAGATCCTCCCTTTTGCAAATTAATTATCAAACATAGTTAATTATCTAACATAGTTAAATGTTGGTGGTTTGCTTTTTTTTTTTTTTTCATAGGAGAAATGATATCATGCTGGTTCTACAAATGATCAATGAGAAAATCATCTTTCTTGTATCAAGAAAAAGGACTGAAAGATTTTAAAAATTCTAAAACATTGCAAAAGGGAGAGCATTGTTATACAGTCTTGTTTAGAAAAAGAGCACATCCTATTCTCATCCCATTTCAAGTCAACAAGCTTGTCTAATCAGTCACAAAGAAGCTATAATATTTTTCCATACTTGTACATGTCTGCTATCATCAGTCTCTTAAGACGTCATTATCCACAGTGATTGCAGTGCATAAACAATTAACTTTTTTTTTTCCCAGGTCTGAAGGGAAACATGAACTAGAATTTGTCATGCTAAAGAGGGATTCGCTGAATCTATTCTTTAATTAATGTGTTTAAAACTTGCAGAAAAGTCATTATAAACTTTGTTTGACAACAGTTTCAAAGTGGGTTTGGATGCCATATTTTGACAACTTCTTAGTTGTGCAAAAGTTTTACCAACTATAGTGTAGAGTTCTGGGAACTTTGCATTAGAACAATAGATCACTGAAATGGAAAGAAACTAGAGTATCCATTGGCACACAAATAAATCATACATGATTCCTTTCTAATGTCTAGTCACCAAGAATAATAGAAAACACAGCTGGCAGGAATGTTAGGAGATAATCTACTCTATTTTTTTTTCCTCAAGCCAAAATCAAGTGCACCTTGTCCGTGCTTGACAGATACTGCCTAATATCCAGTCATGGTGCTTCCACAGTCTTCCAAAACTATATGGTTCTTAAAGATAGAAAGTCTTCAGAGGTATTTTAGCCTTAATCTACCTTGCTTTAATTTACTTCTTGTCATACGCATTCCAGATTTGGGAAGCAGTTTATCCCTTTCCTCTCTGCAGCAATCTTTTATATATTTGAAGATCATTATCATGTTTAACACAATGCATGCTTTTTCATCAGAGCTTGCTTTTCAGTGCTCAAAAATTAGGAGAGACACAAGTGCAACTCTACCCTCAGCTCCCAGAAACTGAACTCTGAATGGAGACTGTGCTTGGAGTAACCTAGTTTTGGAAATCCGTTGCAGTAGAAGACAAAAGGAACTTGAAATAGAATTGCAAACAGAAAGCTTCATTATCCCCTTGTCACAATGAATATGGAGTGCTCAGTTAAAACACAGCCATATAATATTTATGTTTAGCTCCAGCATGCTTTTGAAAATTTTATGATGCAGTGAAGGATATAGCATGTGTTTTGGAATGTTGTCAAACCTGGACAGATTTCTTGCAGTTATGTAACCTCAGTCTCCAGCAAAATGTCTATACACAAATGAAATTACTCATAGGCAACTCCTCTGTTGTTGCTCCTGGGTATTCATCTCCTTCTTTAGGTTAGGGAAGAAGGTGTTAGGCACGATATTCTTTGCATGAGAAGAGTATCTACTAACCCTATTCCATTGAGTAGCAGAAGTCAGAAAGCATGTATTTAAGACTCATTGGCTTCTTTCACTATTCTTATTTTATTTTATTTTAATGGTTTTACTTTAGCTTTTTTTTTTTTTTTTTTTTTTTTACTGCTTGGTTTGGTTTGGTTTGCTTTGTTTGTTGATTTTTCCTTTACTAAGATTTCATTCATCCATTATACAGTGTTATGTATTCATATCAGTGTTCTGTCACAGGGTATATGTTGGAATATGAAAGTGTAAATTGAATAACAATTTGGACATATACATGCAGGGTTGGACCATATTTTTCAGCAGTACTGAGATCTAAAATACAACTCAAAAGAAACATTGAAACACCTGGAAACACCTGGGAACTTTGGTTTGGACAAATTATCATATTTGTAGGCTATATATGCAAGTTTCTCTAAAAAGTATTGTGCAAATCCTTGTTTTGCTTTGAAATCCACTTTACTCGTTTAGAAGCAAACGAGTATCAAAATATCCTTCCCCTTTTCTTCTTTTCTTATCTAGCTTTTTAAAAATTATAATTTTACTTATTTATTCAATGTAGTAATCTGCCTTAATCCTCATCCTCCTTGGACAAATCTTTATGATTTTGTGATTAGCATAGCTTCCAGTCTCCATTTATGCCGGGCAGAAATAGATAAATGGTTACTGAAACACAGGTGACAAATCATTTAGAAGGAATCAAAAGTAGCAAACCTGATGCTGGTTGTTCACTTGTGTCGTGGTTTAAGCCCAGCTGTAAATCAGTCACGCCGTCATTAACTCATTCTCCTCCTTCCTCCCACCCTGCCCCTGGAGGGATGAGGAGGAGAATTGAAAGAATGTAACTCCCACAGGCTGTGATAAGAACAGTCCAGTAACTAAGGTATAACACAAACCACTGCTGCTGCCACCAATAATAATAATGATAAGGGAAATAACAAGGGAAGAGAATACAACTGCTCACCACCCACCAACTGATACCCAGCCCAACCAAGCAGTGATCTAACCCTTCTGGGTAACTGCCCCCAGTTTGTATAGCGGGCATGATGTGCTGTGGTATGGAATACCTCTTTGGCTGCTCAAATGACTGCTACTGCTGAACCCAGGCCAACTTCTTAGATTCAAGGCAAGGATGTATTCTTGCCTAAATGTTGTGCTCTGTAAGAATACGAATCAGCCAAATTCTCAAGGCCACTGAAATAACTCAAAGGAATATCATAGAGTAAATACGACTTAGCTGCCTTGGATTATTTAAAAAAAAAATAAATAAACAAACACCAGATCATCTCCTAAGGAAGGTCATGACGCTAGATCCATTTTACAAGACAGAGGAAAGAAGTAGAAAAATTGACTGGAACTGGATTTTTCTTTCTCCTATTACTGGCATTACCACCATTTTTCAGAAAACTGTTTTATTAGTGTCTGGGCACAATTCTATGTCAACAGTTAAATCACTCTTCCTTGAGCTGTTTTTCTGCTGGTAGAAGATTAAACCAGTTTCTGTTACCAAGAAGATAAGTTCATAACATGCTGTTCCAAAACATTTTTCCATATGAAGTAGAATTATTATTTATGATTAGCCAAGTGAAATCTGCTACTCTGCACATTTTAAGAGCTGCATTATTAGGCAGTAAAAACAGACTGTCACTCAGGCTCAGGATAGCTTATATTTAAACCTAATACATATTATTCTAGGTGATGTAGTTTTGCTATAAATCTTTGCATGTGTTTTGGAATGTATGTTACATGAATGATGGTTATAAATGAGAAGAGGATGACTTAACTGGATGGTATCCAACCTGTGGGTGGTATTCAGTCAGCATGATTTTTCATAGAAAATACTACTGTATTCAGTGTTACTCAAGTTTTGCTTTTCTATGCAAAAGTTATTCACAAATAACAATGCTTCAGTATTAACAACTCCAAATATATATTTTAATGGACCTTCCTAACTCAGAGACGATTTTAGAAATGGTTCGTAGCCATAAGTAGCAAGAATTCTTCACTTGATTTTCAGTATAGCCAAGCTCTCCTTTTGAGCATGTTTTACAGTCAAAGAAATGACAGAACAGTGGCATTACTTTCCAAAACAATCCCAGCGAGTTTTCACTAAGAAGAGGTATTTCAAAACAAATCACATTTTTCCTCTTTCTGTCATGAAATATATCTCAGAGCCCTACCCTTGTTATTGGTGGCTCTTGAAATGATTCAGATTTTTTGATACTGCCACTGAGTATTAAGGTTTGTATTGCAAGGCTAAGGTTTGTATTGCAAGGCTAAGGTTTGCATCGCAAGTTCAATTTATTTCTTAGTAGGACTATGGCTTAAAAGGAATATAAAATCTGGATATTTTCTTACCCTGCAATCTAGTGCAGTTTCTTTATGCATGTAGAGGTGTAATTTTTTCCAGTGGCTCTGTCCCAGATATCTTGTTCTCAGTCACATATCTTTCCACTGAGCAGGTTATAATAGAATGTAGCATTCCCAAAATATTACTAGGCTACTGGTTGGCTATCTTATGTAGCACTTTTTTATGACAGCTAGGATATTGCACAGACTAAAAAAATGTAACACCAAGCTTATAAATTTTTCCTATTTTGCATTATAAATTGGAAGCTGGCAGAAACATTTCCCAATTTAGAATTTGTTTTTGTTTGAGCCCATTCTTAAACATTCTCTGAAAACTAATTTCTGTTTCAAAGTCTGTCAGATTTATGTACAGAAGTTACTCTAGCTAAGCGAGAGGGGTGGTCTAGTCTTACTTCTTTTATGGAAATATAAACAACTTTAAATTTGAAGAGCTTAAAGAGAATTGAGACTTACTGGGTTTTTTTAGTTTTAGAAGTAGTTTAGAAGTAGCAATATGCAAACACTTCAGTTGCTGAAAAGGAGACAATTTTTATAAGCTCTCTGGATATCTCAGAATTTCCTACACTTAAGTTCTTTTAACTCTCACACATCAATCCTTACAGTTCTAGCAACTAAAACATGAAAGAATAAAGAGATGGAGAGATTACACAGTATGGAGACTGAAGAGAAAGAAAGCAAAAAGATGACAAAAAAGGAAAAAATGGAGGGGAAAGAACATGTCAAGAGCATAAATGGATAAAGTGGGGCAATAGAGCAAGCATCAACATACTGATGAGATTCTCTGATTTATAATCAGACCTACTTGGTGTTGACAGACAAGGATTGCATCATTTTTTAAAATTTTAATAATTAAGATATAAAATTAAATTTCTGATTTGCACAAAGCTATATGACCTAAGATTCTGGGCTCTGGGGTAGTTTTGGCCAACAAGCTGATCACTGTAGTGTTGTAATAGTTAATTTCTACTTTGCTAGGTTTTGCCTTGATTAAACAGAAAGCTCGAGTGATAGTTACCGTTGCTTCTTTATGCTTCCATTCCCATTTTTGCCTCACCCAGTTCAGACCAGAAGTGATTTCCAGAACTTTTTCTAATAATTCTATGCACATCCAAAACCTAATCTCACTTGAGCTTTCCCTGAACCACTGTCATCTGACAATAAGCACAAAAAAAAGTTTGAAAATGTTCAAGTTCTATCTATCTTTCAAAGCCAAGAAATCTTTATCTCACAAAGTATAAAGACCAATGAACTGGGATTTATTAAAGTATTGTGTTTAGTATAACTAATTATAAGGATCACATACTTCAAAATTCTACTCAACATAATCTAAAGGCAAAAATGTGGCACCAGAAACTCAAATATCAGAGTTTTCCCCTGTGAGTCTCAAAAATAGTATAAATGAATCTAGAAAACAGTCAAGGATTCATTGATTGTATCACTCTTGCTAAATGTCATGTTCTGCTGTCTGTGTTAACAGTCCTTTCAGATGCATTTAGCTGTTTACAGGGTAACTGTAAAGTGTTGAAGATTGAAAAAAAGAACCAAACCAAAAAATGCATCCTATTACAGTCAAAATAATCAAATCAATGCACTTTAAATTGATTCCTACTCCTAATACCATAGTGTAGTGTATAGACACCATATTTTCCAAGACTTGACGCTTTCTTTAATACCACATTACAGGTTCTGTAAATTATAGACTATTAACCTCTGTCTTCTTTAAATTGTTCAAAGAGACACCTTGGTCCACATATTTCTATCCTCAGAAGGAACAGGGCCATTTTTGGAGTATGTCATTCATTATTAAACTATCTTTGCAGATCAACTACTGTTAAAAACCATTGTCTGTGGTAATAATAATGGATCTGCAACTCAGGTTCATTAATATTACATTATATATTTTCTTACAGAAACACTTATAATAATTTTTCTTTTATGTATTTTCTGCATTAGTTAAATTATACCATACATTCACTATTTCAGTTTGATTGCATTTGTCTATCCAATATACTGTTTTATTTCTTTGTAAAACTCCATGTTCATTGTTTATGAGCAAATTATTTGATCAATATACATGCACTTTCTCAAAGTCACACTGTGTATCCCTCAAACAGCAGAGACAGGTTTGTATGCCTTGCAGTTTTTGCTTATTTTAGGGAAAGAACAGAATATATATGGCAGTAGTAATATTTTAACTAATTCACCACTAATTTGTGCATTTTTTATGACAAAGAGCCTTAAAATGAATAAAGGCTTAGAGTTCTTCAAAATCCATAATTTAGTGCTCATGGAAATAGCAACTAACTAGCAATAACTAGCTTATTTTCAAAAGTAACATCTACACAAAAAGTAAAGTTTAAAAACCTGTAGTTTCAAATGCTTAAATTTATCAGAGTATAAACACCTTTAACAGACTATATGAGAGAGAAAGGACAGAGTTCATTCATGTTCTCACATCTAGGAAAAGAAGGAGAAAAGATAAAAATACAGTGAAGACAAAAAATTGGACTGAGGTCAAGAAAAGAAAAGAAAATTGTGAAAATTCTGAGCACTGGAAAAGACTGTCATAGGTGTAAACAATAAACTACGCATACAAGACTATATACAAAATAGAAATTATACACACAAGAATGAGAAAACATTCATAAATGAACTCTTAAAAATGTTGTTAAGACAGAGGATTTCATGGCTGTCTCAAAATGATGGCTCATATGTGATGACTTTTCATCAAATATATCTACAATATGTGAAAAGAGGTTAAGGAGTCAATAAGTAAATAAACAGCTGGACTAAAAAATGAAGGATATGCAGCTGGAAAAAAATCATTATCGAAACAGACCATTGAAGACATTACTAGAATGCTTTCAGTATAGTAATTAAATTCTCTTTAAAAAATAAATTACAAAAATAATAATAAAAAAACCCAACAAAAAATACCAAAA
This sequence comes from Psilopsiagon aymara, assembly GCA_024733675.1. NCBI lineage: Eukaryota > Metazoa > Chordata > Aves > Psittaciformes > Psittacidae > Psilopsiagon > Psilopsiagon aymara. The sequence continues at coordinate 30,492 of JANRGW010025469.1, forward strand.
ATCCACACACCCTCCCCTCCCCCCAACATAAAAGAAAACCCAATATATTAAACAGGTAAATGAGAATAAGCAGGCATACTTTTAACTAGGTGCACTTATCCCAGTGTACTGGGAAGAATGAAACAGGCCACACAGTTTAAGGTTCTCTAGATCAATGACAAGAAATCAAGTTTTAAAACAAAATAGAAAATGGAAAACAATCCTGTCTTTATCCAGCTACCTTGGAGAACTTTAGAAGCTCTGCAAACTGAAGATGGTTTTCCTATTGGTATGTGAGGAGCCAGCATGCTTTCTATCCATTTTGACAAATATGTTTATCAGTCATGTTTTTTCTCTCAGTAGGACTGGGTTACTTGTATTTTTCCCTTCATTACTGGAATATTCTCCAGTATTTTATGAATACTGAAGAAAAATTCTCCATGTGGAACAGGGAATCATTCCACACTAGTGTTTGTTAAGACTGGAAATGCCATTTCAAGTATGTGCTATAACATTTACAGCACAATCAAGATTTATTAAAACTACTCCACAGAGCACTATTGTAAAGAATTTATGAACTGTAAAACTGCCATAAAGGTCACTTGAGATGCAAAAGTTTAATTTGGAGTATCATGTTATGGTGTAGTACTGCTAAACTTAATGCTTGTTTAAACAAATGGCTCAAGGATATTTTTCTCAGAATGTGGGGTTTATTAACTCTAGTAAAACAACTTTATATTATCTTTTTTTTTCTGCTTAGCTTTGGTTTTTAAAGGATTGTTCACCTTTTTATGTTCACTAATCCATTACTTTGCTTCTATGAACATGATCATAAAAAGTACCAGAAGAAAATATATATAAAAAATTTGTAGTGTTTCATGGCAATGTGCATAGATTATTATTTATCATTATTTCAAGGTTTAATGTTCCATTTCATGACATTTCTGTTCTTTAATTACCAGCTGCTGAGATTTAGTAAACTTTAACTGTCACCTGGAAAAAAAGGGAAAAATTCATAAATACTGTGTAAGGTCCCAAAAAATTAACATTGAAGGAGAAATCATAATTTGTAGATAATAATTAAAAAAAACCATACAGGTTTCAAAAGCAAAATTTCTCTTTCTTCCACCAACGTCTATTCTATTTCTATAACCTGTAACTGAATCAGTTATCATATCACATCTCTGTAGACATGCCAAGCTCTATCTGTGAGCGGTACAAGATCAGAAGACCTAATTACTTCATTCTTCCAAATCACAGACATTTGAAGAAACCTCTTTCTTTTATACTTAAAGGGAGGCAGAAAATGCCTTTAAACTTCCAGGAAGGTGCACGTGCCAAAAACCTGCAAATTTGTAAATGTGAAACATTTATGATTTGCCAGCAATAATTGTTTCCTGTTAAAATTGGCAAGTGTGATTAATTGCTTTCTATTACCATTTTATTGAGGATTTAGGAAGTTAATAGAGGGAAACTGTAATTGGTAATCCCACCTACCCTAACAAATAGCTAGAGTTGGTCTCTACACAGAGTTACAAAAAGAAAAGATTTCATGCAGCTTCATAAATAAGGCATGAAATTATTTGCATGTCAAGAGCTTTAGAAGGTGTATTTAAAGATCTTTAAGACAGTTTGTCTTCAAGGATATAGCTGTACAACATAGAAGCCAGTGCATGTTAGGATCACAGTCAAAACAAAAAAAGGCAGGAACCAGCAGTAACATAACAAACAAGATTAGTGTCTTTTAGAAAACTGATGAAAACTTGACATTTTAATTTTTTTTTTTTTTTCATGGAATTTTTACAGATTCTACCATGGCCTTTATCCACCAAATGAGCGAAGGTTTGATTTCTAGTCTTCTTCAAGATGAAAATATTTTTGCTATGTTGTGCCTCAGGCATATGAGGAGGAAAAAAACCCGTCTCCAGACTGAAGAGTGTTAAGAAGCAGACATTTAAATCAAACAATAAAACTTGCTAACATTTCTGATGTCAAAGAAAAAGTGTAAAGATTTATTATCTATTTCTTGGAAAAATTCCTTATGAAGTAGGTCCTTTGCCAGGAGGTTCTGCTATAGCTTATAGGAAATTAGCTGCTTTGAATGGCAGAAAAGTGGCTGCTTCAGTGTAATAAGTTTGCTATTTGAACACAAAGCTAGGAGACAGCTTCTCTGAGATGCTCGTGAAGAATTTAGAGTGAATCAGACAGGACATTGTAGAAGCAAAGGCTGGAGATGTGTAGCTTTTCAAATTACATCTGAGAAAGGAATAGCTCTCAATCCAAACAAATAGAATATTTCATGAACCAAGTACAGCTTTGGTGACTGAAAGAAAACAAGCTGCTGTGGGGTTTTTTTGGCTTTTTGTCCAGTTTTTGGGTTTTGTGTTTTTTTGTTGGATTGTTTTCTTTTACTCTAGGTTGTGGGAGTGTTGTGGTGGGTGGAGAAGATGACAACACAGACTTAATGCAAGGGTGGAGAAAATGATGTCAAAAAAGGGATGCTGCCCATGGAAGTCACATAGTAACTCCTAGATTAGACTGTGGTCAGTTTTGTTTGTCAATGTTTTATTACAGGTAATCTAGTATTCTAAAATGCTCATGAGGAAGAGAAATATCACATGTATTCCAGAAAAAAGAAAGCAGTTTAAACTTAAAATAATGTTATTTTTAAAAATAAGAAAGAAAGCAGCTTGTGTAGATTGGTAGATTCTCTACCAATGCGAAGTTCTGAAGTTAGATGTGCTTCTCCTTACTCTCAGTACAAATTGCTGTGGTCTTCTATGTATTTCTTCAAGTGTTAAATTAACAAACCAGCTTCAGAAGCTGCTAGTGAGGAATGCTCCTGCATGTTCATTATCATCATAAACCAACATTCACGCTGCAGACTCAGCACTCCACCCAGGACAAGTCTTCTGTTTTTTGCGGGGACTGTATTCTGAGTAAGTGTATTTACTATAAAATAAGGAGTTTGTTTGTTTGAGTTTTTTATCTTGACATAGCAAGTACAAATATATAAGCATGCACTGTCATGAAATATTTAATCTGAGTCATAAAAAAAGTAATTTCCTGAGGTCTCTGAGCAGATATTTTTAAAAATACATCCTGCCAACGCTTTGATAAAACTTTCATTTAGATTCCAAGTTACCCAAGGAATCTATTTAGGCTTTTTAATAGTATTTTATATTTCAAGAAGAAAAATAAATTTGTGTTTACTTATGAAGTACTGCACACTAGGATGATATTTTTATGACTAAAAGACCTCCAGCGTACATTTCCCTATGTATCTGAGGCTCTGCTGAGAAAAAGTTGTTTTACGCATCAGCATACTGACAAAAATGCCTTCACCACACACATATGAATTTCATGCTACATTGTGATGTACATGACTGACCACACGTATCTGTTACACTCACCACAAAAGCAATACAGAAGTAAATATTAATATTTAAGCTATTAGCCTAATTAAAATGTGCACTTTTGCAAATTAGGAACCAGTACTTAAGATAAATTGTCAAGTGATGCATTAAACATTTTCAATAGTACTCTGCCTGTGGCACAATGTTATCCATAGTTTCATGGAAATGTGCAGAGGTCATATCCTAAACAGCTTACAGTAAGACTGCAATGTAGGCTAAGCACAGGCCTATGAAGTGTTTTGAAGTGACAATGTAAAAGGCCAAATAAAGTAGATGATTCAGGGAATATTTTATGGATAAAATCCATGGAGATAAGATTCTTTATGTAGGAGCCTCTTTTCTACAAGCCCTACCAAGATCTTGTGCCATGGAAGGGAAAGACTCTTAGGATTTAACAGTGCCCACTGACAGGATTAGAATGAGTTTGAAGGCAGAGACAGAAATTCACAGACTAAGACATTACTAAGACAGTAATGAAGTAAGAAGATAAAAAAGCGTGAACTAAAGAAGTAGGCCACATTAATACATGAAAATAGGTTGCCAGCAGGAGGCTATGGTCAACTAAATGTAGCATATTGAGAAGGATGAGAATGCACAAGAGGCTATAGAGCTCTGAGGAAACAGAGATTGCTAATGCCAGTAAGAGTGTTTATAGACACTACAGGAAGCCAGCACAAAGAGGCTGAAATGGGATTAGCAGTGAAGAAGTTAAGACTACAGAACCAATCACATTCACAAAGTCGTTGCTGAGGATAGAATCAAGGGAGGATGCTAGATGCAAGACGGAGATCTCAGATGGTTCTTTTAAAGTGTCCAATATGATGTGCTGTGATCATGAAGACAAGGAAATGGATGCTGGTAAAAACTTTAGGAACAACAGGCTAAAAGCACAGATACTCTTTTAAAACTATTGTACTTTGTATCTTCAGTAATGATGATGGACAGATATGACCAAAATCCAGAATCACATGAAGAGCTTAAGGGGAATATTTTTTCATACCAGAGAAAGCGAAGTGTAACCAAAGAAATTGTTAGGCATTAATTAGAAATATTTTTAATTAGCTTCTAATTCATGATAATGAATCAATCACAATAGTTCACAAGATTTTAATTATGTAGGCTAAATGTCAAAGTTTTAAGTAGGGAAATTAGATGTTTCCGTAAAATTATAATTTTGTGAACTTTGTATGCCTGTGACTGAGAAAACAAGGATTTAAGATAACTTAGTTTAAAATGAAAAGCTACATGAAAGTCTCCTTAGATGCCTTTAATAGCCTGACCTAGTTATGAATAATTACTGTTGACACAGGATTTACACTTGTCCTTACGCTGTGTCATTTTCTCAAATGCAAACAAGACACCTGCTGAGTATTAACATCAAGAAACATGTCAACCATAAATCAGCAAGTAATTATCCCTAACGTGCATGTGGAACTTAATTAATCATTAAAATAGTCTTTCTAGGCATCTTTCATACATAAGGGGGGAATAAAGAGGAGACATTCACAGAATCACAGAATCAGCAAGGCTGGAAAAGACCTTTAAGTTCATGAAGTCCAACCATTCCCCAGCACTGGCCACCACTAAACCATGTCACTAAGGGCTTCATCTACAAGATTTTTAACATTTCCAGGGACACTGATTCCACCGTTGCCCTGGGCAGACTTCCAATGGCTGAATGCCTCTTCTGAGGAGAAATGTTTCCTAATACCCAATCTAAACCTCCCTTGGTGCAGCTTGAGGCTCTTTCTTCTTGTCCTATCACTGCCTGGGAGAAGAGACCAGCCACCTCCTGGTTCCAGTCTCCCTTCAGGTAGCTGTAGAGAGCAATAAGGTCCCCCTGAGTCTTCTCCAGACTTAACCCCTTCCCCTCAGTCTCCTAAGCTATTCCTTATCAGGCTTGTGCTTCAGGCCCCCATGTTTTCTGTTATACTTAAACCAGCACATTCGTCTATCCAAAACACATCCTGACCCTGTAACAAAACACAGAGCCAGGGCAATGGATGCACCCCTGGCTTAGGCCCTGCACTTTAACCACACATACTGGTGGACAGCCTACTGACAACTGTCTATAGCTATTTTAGTTACATTTCTAGTAAGCTTTAAAAAAGAGTTAAAAGTACTTTTTATAGTGAAGGGTCCCCCTTGTTGCACTGTTCTCCTCCTTATTGCAGCAATACCTGCACACAGCAGTCCCACTCCAAGACTCACAGCCACTCTCACAATTCTTTTCAAGAAGTATGGGCAATTTCAATATCACAATGACAGCTTTTGGTAGATTTTTTTTTTTGTTTTCTGATGCAGTTTACATCAAACATGCTTACTCACACAACTTTGAAGAATTTCCTATATTTCAGATTAAATAGAAATACAGATCATTTCATAGCAGAGCTTCCGAGTATCCGAGATTGCTAATATTATAGCATGGGTTTAATTTCTTCCTTTTCAGAAACTGAATGTAACCCTTTTATGTTCCAGGGAATTATTCAAAGTAAAATAAGGGCAGACATAGTAGTGAATATTTGTAGAGAGAGAGCATGGACAGATTTGAAGGAAGAATATGGGAGCAACAAGTTGTCCAAGAAAAGACTAGGAATATTTGCTTTGAAATGAATTTTGTATATGGCAAAAAAGGGGAAGTTTATGTATAGGAATTTAAAACTTCAAGACTAACGGTGTGTAAAATTAGACACTCAGCACTTTTGCAAGATACGAATCTCAGTCAGCTATTACTGTCCTGCCAACAGACTGGAAATTAGGCTGTGAATTTGAAACACTCCAAGACAATTTTCTGACTGAATTTTCCTCCCACTTGGAAACTCTATGAGAAACACAAGGCAACCATCAGCCAGTAGCATATAACCCAGCTCCTACCATGTTTGTAGGGACACTGTTGTTGTCAGAGGTAAATTTACAGGGAATTTACTAGCCAGTTTCAGCTGAAACTCATTTTCTGAATCCCATCCAGTTTGCCTGGGCTATCATTAGAAATGTAGTGACTAAGGAACATTAAAGATAGCAAAGCTACTCTCAAACATAACCCTGGACCTGGACAATCACATCAGTCACCTGCAGATATTCATTGTTGTTAGCTTAATAACAATAGTGTTTTAGATAAAGATGATTATTTTTTTAGGCTAACAGAACACATAGTCTGTGTGGTATTATAATGACAATTGTCCTGCTATAGGTATAGTCGCATATTGTGCTAAATTTAAAATTCTCATTAATAAAATGCTGTTTATATCAAATTTGAACTTAATATAATCTGCAGCCAGGAAAATAATTGCATTTTGACCAGTTTTATCAACTACAAACAGAAAAACTACACTGGTTTCACTCTCTGAGGGAAGAAAAAAGCCACATTTTTTTTTAACAAATGTACAGGGGTATTTGTATTTTAGTCTTGCTCCAGAAGCTATTTTACTGGAACTGTTTGCATTCAAATATTACAGCTTTTACTGCTGGGCTTTTAGTTACACTGCTACTCTAGTTCTCCAGCAGGCAACTTTTTAAAAAGAACAATAGCTAGGGGTGACTATAAGTCAAAAATACACCAGTAATTCCATTTGTAGAGGATTTTATTTGGATACTAACTCTAACTAAGAACACATTCAAAGCTGTAATCAATCTTTCTGACACATAAACAGAAACTGCACTAAGTCTGGGGGGTAGAATTTTAATTCTATCATTTCTTCTTCCTTTAGGAAATTTTTCAAAGACAATGCCAGCAATTTAAAAAAAAAAATAACGAAAATGAAATCAAATGAATTAAATTAAATTCTCTTTCCCTTGCACTTTTCTTTGAATCAAATCATCTTTTCCTCCTCCCCCACACAGATAACCATTTTTGCAAATTAACTTTAAAAATATTCAGTGGTAATACTACTGTGATGAATGTTAGCTGTCCCATCTGTGGCAAAGTCCTTCCTTACTAGCAGCTGTGTGACCAAAAAATGCACTTCTTTAATCATAGAATCATGGAACGTTTAGAGTTGGAAAGAACCTGAAGATCATCCTGCCATGGGCGGTCATAGCTTCCACTAAACCAGGCTGCTCAAGGCCCTGTTCAATCTGGTCTTAAACACTGCCAGGGATGAAGCATTTGCCACTTCTTTGGGCAAACCTTTGGGTGCCTCACCACCCTCACAATAAAAAACTTCTTCCTAATACCTAATCTAAATCTCCTCTTTGTCAGTTTAAAGCCATTCCCCTTGTGCTGTTTCACCCGACACTTGATATCTCTCTGTGACATCCCTGATGTGAGCCCCCTGTAGGCAGCATACCTCTCCAGAGAGCATATCAGGCTGGCAACTGGGTGCCTCCTGATCTCCCAAAAGTGGGTGTCCCAGCCCGTTCAGCAGGTGAGGGAAGGAGCTGATCTTTCACACTCTGCGCGATTTGCGGGAGAACCACAGGCCCTCCAGAGGTTGAGAAATGAAAAAAAAAAAACCCCATAATTTTACTGTAAACTTTTCTAAAACTGTGTCAGGAGGAAAAAAGTCTTGTCAGGTTCTTATTCTTATAAAAAATCCATAGGGGGAGAAAAAGAGAAAGGAAAGAGAACAGAGAAATAGCGTTATCACCCCGTGCATCCAGCAACATCTTCTCAGTCAGCACATGGAAATTCTTTCTCCTGTAGTCCTTGTAGTCAGTGATTCCACTGGGGTCCAGGCAGAAGGGGGCACACGCCACAAGCCTGAAGGTGAGGTGCCTTTTTATAGAGTCAGGTTCTCCAGGAACCCTGCCACAGATGAGACACATCCACAGGGCCATCAGGTAAACCCTAGGTTCACGCTGTGCCCTGGCAGGTGCCACAGTGTCTGTGCTGCTGTCTCTTGGCTGGTTGTTCTCCCAGCAGCTGGTCTTAGTGGCCTCAGGGCAGACAACACAGGAAACCATCTCCCACCTTGGTGGAGCAGGATCCCTTCTCTGCCCCCCTGCCCCCCGTCTGCCCAAATGATAGCACGCTGCTCACTGTGAACTGGTGCTGAGCATCCCTCAGTTCCTTCTATCTTTTATCTTGTTTTGAGACACACACAAAAAGGTCTCTTGACCATCACAGCAAGTTACTGACAAATATCACCCGTCACCTTTTCCTAGTTGTGCTTTTTGTTTCCCTTGGTGCAGACTGGAACACTGTAAATCAAACTTTACAATTTTCAGGGCCAAGGGTTTTTTGTTGTTTTCTATTTTCTTTTTTCCTCAAGTTAACACATTAATTAGAAATGACCTGCAATGGATAAAACACAGCCTATGCAATACACCTGATTGGAGCTCCACCCCTCCAAAAGAGATCATATTAAATTTTGTAAATAAAACCTAAAGATATTTTTTATTATTGTACCAATAATACAAAGTTGTCTATGGACTTCAAGTTTTGGAGGTTCAGGCATGTCAGTCGTTGTAACACATAAAGTAATGAAGCAAGATCAAAAGTTATAATCCACCTTTGACACTATTGCTTAGCAAATATGCTAAGTTTCTCCTACATCCTTTGCTACTTTTTGCTTTCTCCTTCTATGTAGGAAGTGTAGAGCACACAAACTGCCATTCTCACTCCTACCGTCAGAACTTATTGAATCATTTCCGTGATGTGAAATACAGAACATGTGAGGTTGAGTAAGTTGCTCATATCTCTGAAGATAACCCCTGCAGACATATTCAACTGAAAGTTCCTATCTGGATATACACGAATCAACTAAAGACGGTGAGATAATCTTGCCAAAGACCAAATATCCTGATTGCGGAAGTTATACTTTACAAATATAATCTGCCAGCTTTAAGGATTTAATCCTACACATCAGAGGTGCCGAGTGTTGCTTGTATAAGCACAAGATAAAAAACAGATGAGCTGCAAAGGGAGCACAGCAAATCTTGTGGCTGCATTAGTGAGAAAGCATGGCTACATAAATGCCAGCTTGTTTCCACCTAGTGACAGATGTTTAGGCTAAAGATGAAAGAGAAGAGTTTACTCCTTGCTGACAGCTCAGAATGATACTTGAGTCCACCTCTCTTCAGTCACACCAATCACCCTTATCTCCCTTGTGCTAACCAGAAATGAGCCCAGAAGTCTGAATAGCTTCTACTGTAACTACTCAATACTTTGGTCCTTGTTCAGTGCTTACACACACTGAAAACAATGATGCTGATGCCCACATCTTCTCTCTGTCAGCACAAGGACTAAAATGAATACTTACCTTATTATGATTTTTATATTTTATACAGAGACATTTATACTGTGCAGTGTTTATATTTTTGCATTCTTAATACCATTTGCATTAAAACTGGGATGCTGAGTATCTGCTTAGTATTAAGCATGAATGCCTCCTTTTGAAAGGAATTTCTCTTTATTTTTTATGCCTTTTTTTTTTTTTAAAGTGCTCTCAAAGGCCCTAGGCCAAACAGCATTTTTAATTTTCATGAATAAGGTATCTCAAATAAGGGGATCCCAAGGCCCCCTGACTGCTTTTGAATTCCTCATAAATATTAGAAGAATTTGAACTCTGTTCACAAAGCAATGTGCCCAGTGGATGTTACTTTTTGGGGAGGAGAATCTTTCAAATACCATGAGGAAAACAGCAAAATTTCTAGTTGGCTGTGCAACTGTACATATATTAATTTATCTTAATTCACAATTGAAAGTCTTGTAATTTTTTCTGACACTTTATGTCACTCCAACTGTCATCTTATCATAAAAATTTAAATATTTGATCTCGATAAATTAAAATAACATGCCCAGAAAACCAACTGTATCCTGGGCTGCATCAAAAGGAGCATGACAAGCAGGTTGAAGGACCTGATCCTGCCCTCTACTCTGCTCTTATGAGACCTCACTTGGAGCATTGTGTACAGTTCTGGTGTCCACAACATGAAAAGGACATGGAACTGTTGGAACAAGTCCAGAGGAGGGTCACAAGGATGATCAGGGGACTGGAGCACCTCCCATATGAAGATAGGATGAGGAAGTAGGGGTTGTTCAGCCTGGAGAAGAGAAGGCTGCATGGAGACCTCATAGTCTTCCAGTATCTGAAGGGGGCCTGTAAGGATGCTAGGGAGGGACTCTTCATTAGGGACTGTAATGATAGCAGAAGGGGTAATGAGTTCAAACTCAAACAGGGGAAGTTTAGATTGGATATGAGGAAGAAATTCTTTACTGTGAGGGTGATGAGGCACTGGAATGGGTTGCCCAGGGAAGCTGTGAACGCTCCATCGCTGGCAGCATTCAAGGCTGGGCTGGACAGAGTCTTGGGTGGCATGGTTTAGTGTGAGGTGTCCCTGCCCATGGCAGATTGGAACTTAGTGATCTTAAGGTCCTTTCCAGCCCTAACTATTCTATGATTCTATGAAAAAAAAAAAAAAAATCTGTCACCATTAGAATGTGACTTAAATATTAAAATCTCTACTGTTTGGAACCTTAGATTTATAATTTCTACTGTCTCTTTCATTCAGTGTTCAAAAAGAGAAAAGAAGTAAGAAATGGAACAAAACCTAAAAAGTATGCACAAAGTAACTTGTTATCACAAAATATTCAGAATTCAAGTTAGTATAACCAAACTTATTCCTGTTAAGAGATAAAAAAACCCCAAAACACAATTTGCATGACTGGAGTTAGTAAGGACACTTGGTTTTGCTGACCAAAACCAGTCTTTCCCCTCAAACCTCTGCAGTGTGACTTCCAATCTGTAATCTATCCTGAAACTGTTGCCACTAGCTTCTAATGACCACATCCTCACCAAGTTTCAGTACAAATGTACCAGCCTCCATTTTCTCAACATCACACATGCTTTAAACACTACAAAAGAGTGCTCTTCATGTTTCAATTTTGTCATACACAATGATTATTTTCCTCCCTTGCTCTTATAAGACCATTGATTAAAGTATCAAGTCCATCCATTTGTCTTCTGAGTTTTCCTAAAACAGCGTTTGATTCTCCACTAAGGGAATACATAATATCCTATTATCTTCTTCGTAATTTTCAAGTTCTTAAACTAAATAATAACATGCCCTTTCTCCACTTCTTTAGACATTGCTGATAATCACCCTATAAATACACTATGAAGCTAAATCTTATAAGATCAAAGAAGTTTGGGATCAGACCTCATAGAAAATTGTTTTCCCAATCCGCAGTGTTTTCTATCATGTTTTTTTCTTAAATTTTCTCAGTCTTCACCAGCAAAGAAAGGCTTTCTTTCACTAAATGACCGTGAGCCCAAGCTAAGCTCAGAGGGTGTATAAAATCTATGATCAAGTTCTATTGTCTAAAACTTTTGCTGTAGGGTTAAAATTTGTGTCTTGCACAATTAGGTGAATAATAAGACCATGAAGTTCTATCATCATACTGTGCTCATGTTATCTTTTGTGAGACAATATGAAATGCCATTCCCACCATGGATCTGAGAAATAATGTCTTGATAGCTTTGTTGAAGCTTTCACATTTCTTAAAAATACTTAAAGTGTTAGTTTTTTTTTTTTTTTTTTAATTGTTAGAATAAGCTTCACAATCTCTGAACAACCATTAATATTAAACTATTAAACTTTTAGGACAAGAATAGTGAATCTATCAAGGGAGGCAAGCATATTCAAAGTTTTAATCGCATTAAAGAAGGAACCTTTCACAGTCAAAATGGCTTAACCATTGAATTTCCTTTGCAGAAAGTGTGCAACCTTTTATTTCAATATTTCTTAAAATGAAAGTTATCTTCTAATGCATGAATAAAATTAAATTACTTAAAATGAGAAAAAAAAATGAGGGAGAGATACTGTAGTAATATTAGTGTAATACTAGTTGAGTATTACAAATCTGGCAGACTTAAAATTAGTACTGTTGGGATTTTTGACAAAACAGCTCCTACTCTTTGTTGGTTTTATGAGTTTTTAATTTTCCTATTGAAAAGAAAAGTCTTTCTCAATATGATTAAAATACAGCAGAAATGCATTGGATATAGTGTAAGAACTAGCTAGGACTTTTGACAAATACTTAAGATTGCACTGCATGTCCTGCATACATTTAGGACAGCTTAAATAACAAACAGAAAAGGCGAGGAAGCAGATAGGAAAGAATTTAGACAGTTAAAATGAAATAATTATATTCAAAGCAGTAAAAAATAAAAAACTATAGTACAGGATAATAGCTAAGTTACAGGAACAGAGAACCTTGGTCTTACCCTGAGTAAGGCAACTCTAATTTCTTCAAATCTATAATGGAACAAAAGACTTCCACTAAGGCTAGGACTGAACCACCTTTTCCTTTTTAGACTGAATATAAAGTGAGGATTGCATAATGAATACAAATGCTGACTTGCTACAGATCATGCTGCCAGAGAAATCTGTAGTTAGTGGAGTGCATCCACCGTCGAAAGGTATTCCTGGAGCAGGGAATCATTAATCATCTGCATAAGTGCCTTCTTGCAGCTGATGAAAATCAGGTCTGCCATTCCCTGGTATCTCAGAAGGCTCTGAAGGCATACATACCCTGGAGGAGTGAAACAGGATAATCTGTTTGATAGAATAATCAGAAATCAAAATATTGTCTTTTGTTTATATCACACTTAGGAGCCAGATAGTCAATCTCTCTAGACTTGGTGGGGAACTCAACTCCTATCAGTGTAAGGGAATGAGAAGGATATAACCGCTACAGCATGAAATAAAAATCAGTATCAATAAGAATCTAAGTTGAATCTCTAAAATAACAATAGTACTATCTCCTTTCTTTTTTACTTGCATGATATTTTCTGAATCCAGCATTCAATAGTACAGGAAAGAGCAGCAAACATAATAAAACAGAGCTCACATTAATACAGTATGTCTCACCATGAGAATCTTGTTTGAAGGAACACTATTACTTTGCCTCTATATATGCCATGAAGGAAAGAGAAACTCACTAGTTTTAAGGAAGTTTGGAATTCAGAGATGACTATTTGGACTACGTATACTTGAAAAAGACTTTTTTTAAGCAAGCGTATTTCACTAGAGTGAGGGTTTTTGGATGTATGCTGTAGTTGAAAGACTTGCTTGTGTTGCATTTACCTTGTGAATGGTTGTGATTCGGAGGTTGCTAGTTACCTGCATTTTTTTCTTTATAGGTCTTGTTCATATAGCTTATTAATACTTGGAGTTTTTTTGGTAAATTCTTACAGAATTATATTAAAATATTTGAAACAAAACATCTGAAATACCTACTCTGTATTTTGAATAATACAGGGGAAATCTGCAGGCTAACAGCTGGAAGTACGCTAAATTTAATCTGGCAACAGATCTGTGATTGACAGAAGGAGTAAACTTGACTGAGTGAACCTTTTGGGACTTGCCAGAGTTTTGATAAAACCATGCCCAGAGCCTCCTTAAAGGACAGCCCACCTACACAATCTCTCAATCACAAGAACACAGTTCCACACTGAGTCTCAATTACCAGCCAGGCAGCTTATAAGGAAAAGTCTCACCTCAACACTCTGCAGCAACCCTGATGTGCTCTCATAGCATGCCTGAAATTGGCTGTAACACAACATTTATTTCTGCCATAACCAGTCTGAAACAGAGAGTGTCTTGTTAATTTGAGTCTCTAACTTAATGGTAAATCAGCAGTTGAGCTTTTCATGAGTAAATATGGAACTGGGGAAGAAGATTAAATCATAGAAGGGGTTTGCATTCTTCATTTATTTCTGTAACATTCAGGAGTGACAATCATGTGTAAGAAGATAAGGTTTTTTTCCTGCATGCAAGAACTTTTCACATTGTTGGAGTCCCAGTGTGCAGGGCAGTAAATACACAAAAACTTACCCTCTGCACTCTGAACACCTAAGAGCTGGTTGTAGTCCCTTGTCAGTAGAGCATAGAGCTTCCTGCAAAGCATCTTCTTCCTATTGAGACCATGAGAATACTGAATGGTGGCATGATACAGCATCCTTCCCTAGAACAAGCATTCTGGAAGGAGGTATGGCCACCCAGGGTGAGGTTGTGAGCAGCTAAGAAAAAGGTTGGTTTGCAACTCCTTTGCAGCCCCGCAGTGCTGCACTGTTCACAGTGATGGTTGTCAGATACCTGTCTTCCAACAACTGTCCACACAGTGCATGCAGCAGATCCAAGCAATATAGTTACCTGACAGAGGACCTGTAAGGAATCTCCAGTAAGGGATGTGAGGCAAGAGAAGGCCAAGGACAGGACGCTACATTCCCATCTTTGCTAATGCAGACTCTGAATTATATGATACAGGGACAATTTGACAGAGGGATCAGAGCAGTACTGCAGAAGTAGCTTATTTGCTCTTTAAAGAGCAAGTTTTTACGACTGTTTTTGAATTAAGGTATAGCACAGTGCTCCTCCACTTCTCCAGCAACTAAAAAAAGTATAACCCCTTTATTTTGTTTCTTGGTAGTCTCAGTAGAGGAGTCATTACCTCTGTTTTTGAACTACAAGAAATGCCATTTCCATCTGAATAAACTGTATTGCAACACCCACTTTTTCTATTATGCCTTTCCAGATTAGTCTTATAGATGAAATATTTCAAGTTTTCTTCCCCTCTCTCAAAATATTCTCCTGGTCCATCTCTAAATAATTATATGTTCTGTGCAATATTAGTCATTGTTAAATTACTGTCAAATGCAGTCTTTTTGAGGCAGGTAGTTTAGTTTTCTGATTTTAATAGAAATACGATTTGGGGATAAGGGTCTAACAGGAGCACAGGAGCACAAATAGATTTATATTCCCTCCAGCTATATCTATGTGAACTTTAATATTTGAAAGCTAATTTCACTAAAGCAATTTGCTTATTAAAATAAAAAAAAAAAATAAAAAAAAAAAAAACAAAACCCCACCAAAAAAAAAACCCACATCAAAAATCAATGACAACAAAACCCAAATCCATCAGCTCGCAAAAAGGTCTGCTAAAGAAAGTTGTCATTTATGGATTTTTAAGATACTTCATGCCACATCTGATTCCCAGTAAATTCTTCCTAGTGCAAATTTCTAGAGCATTTCTATATACCACCTTTCCCATGAAGACACATCTGAAAGGAATCTTTTACATCTTCTGTTGCTGTCCTTCCTGTAGGCAATATTTATATAATAGTAATTTCATTGTTGTAGAAAAATAATTTTACCAAAAGCAATTTTATGCCGCTTTCTTGAAAAAATAATAATAAAAAAAAGAAATAATTACTTCTACATTGCTTTAAAAAAATTAATCTGTTTGCAAATGGGAAAGAGGTAGAAAATGAATGTTTCCAAGTGTTGATTTCTTTGAGAAACTGACAGCAATTGTAAAGTGGAATTTGCTGCATCAAGTCTCGGGTTCTGATAGCAATGAAAAAAGGCAGGAAACAAGAGAGTGAGTGGAGGAGTGGTTTAGTATGTGTATGTTGCGCCCTTGTTTATATTTTATGTCTAGAAAAACATGCCAAATCTATCTCCCCAAAGCTATTTTTTAGCAACCTCCTTAAAAATGTTTAGCAAATATAGATAAGAAGTACCATGGGGGTTACAATTGGACTTGTTTCAGCTCTGACACATACTGAGCAATGTGACTGTAGTTCAAAGATTCATCTTCTGAAACACATTTGCTGTAACAAGTTTTTCATTCACAGATAAGTAAGCATCATATGACAGCAAGTATTTGACAGATAGAAAAACTACTTCAGGTACTCAAAGTGCCTGACTTTTTCAGTTGTCAAATGGATAACAAACTAAATTTGTCTTCTGATTATTTCTTACTTTGCTTTTTTCAGGGGTAAAGGAAATGCTGTAGACTAATTTAGTCAATGCTCATGAAGGTGTTCAACAGACAAGTGAGGGGAGCAAAATATTCTGTTTTCTTCTGAGATATTTTCATTGCATTTTTTAGAGAATCTTGATATCTCTTATTGATGCAACTAATTATACTGTTAACACCCATTTAAATGGAATATCTAGCTTATGAATGACTTGAGTACAACACTTCTACTCAATTACATTTCTCAGCAGCTGCATTTGAAAGAAATCAAATCTACCAGGTTACTAAAGCCAAAATAAAGATGAAAAATGGAGCAAGAAAATGTTAATGAAAAAGAAAATGCTGCTAATAAGAGCATTTTATTAACGTGTTTAAAATGTTAAACTAAAAAAGTCCAGTCACTGTAGCGTGACATCTTTCTGAAAATTGAGATCTTTCTAGTCATTGTGGAATTTTTTTTTTTTTTTTTTTTTTTTTTTTTTTTTTTTTTTTTTGTCCCTTTCTTTAGAAGGAAACTATTCCAGATGCCTTTATGGCAAAAGTTAATGGAGCATATGGACAATATAACAACCATATATATAGTTAGCAGTTTCCATTAGCCATTACGAATTTAAACATAGGGTTGACCTTTGATTTTTGCACTGATGTCTAAAAGCAATACATTTCTACCCCAATAGCTTGAATTTCACAGCTTTTGTAGCAGTTTTTTTGCAATAATTTTACTGCCGAAAAAATATTGTTTCTACATCTTCTGTGGAAATTCTAATAAATACACAAAAATCCCAAGCTCAGTTTTGTTTCTCTACATGCGAGGGAGAGGTACACATACAAATAGAAAAAGTCTGTTAATACAATCATCCCCCAGCACGGTATCTTTTCAGAGCCCTCCATTACCAGTGAATATGACCTGTGTCCCTAATTAACTTTGTGCAAGGCACTCTTCAACCAAGAAGTGGAAAACCGAGGCAAGTTGCACACCCCTGATTTTTTTTAAGGGTAGCTGAACAATTTTGGGAGGCTGGCTTTGATTTTCTTGTTCAGAAAACAAAACGTAACCTTTCAGAAAACAAAAGGTTAGTTTACTTGCTGGGAAAAAAGGACATTGTGACACAGCACAATAGCATTGATTCTACATTTCCCCTATAACACAATGTTAATATGAAAATTAAGAAGTCTATTAACTTTGGAGCATTTCTGTTGGTAAGAAATAAAGAATTCAGTAGAATTAAGGTGAGGAGATTATGTCTCCATAAAGCACAGTCCTGTACAGGAAATGGCAAGCAAGAACTAACCCATCTTTTCCCACATCCTGCCTACAGTTGGTTAAAAATATGCATCTTCTTTTTAATAAGTTGTTTTGACTTCACTCCTAGTCATAGCTTTTTAGCTCATTCTTGAAGAAATAAGCTTTCTGCTGTCCTGCTGTTTCAAAGTATGTGTACATGCGTGCAATTGAAATATTTCAGGCCAACTGCCGCTGAACTGGACAAATACTCTATGACAGAAATGAATACTAAGGACATATCCTGGTAGTGCCACTAAGGCTGAAAGACTGAAGCACTAGCTTACACTTAGACATCCCAGAAACTGCGAAAGCACATACATCTACATCGTGTGAAAAAACGAAAGCACATACATCTACATCGTGTGAAAAAACTCTCTTACAGCCTTATGCTGACCGAGGGTGGCATACAAACCTGCAAGAACCTCAGTCCATCAGTTTTCAAAGGTGTTTTAGCAGAGATGGTAGCAGCTTTATGATGCAATGAGTGAGAGAGAACTTTGCTCCTGCAATACCTTCCTAGCAGAGCACCCCACAGCAAATTCCAAGGAAAAGTCTAGATGCTTCAGAGCTACTCTTTGGTCCACACAGGGGAGCAGAAAACAGCAATCTTGTGAGGTATGTTTTTCATTTTCAGTGAAAAACAGGATGATGGACAGTTCCCCAAAAAGCAGAAATAATCAAGATAGAGGAAAATAGTCTGGGTAGGGAGAAAAAACAATTCTTCCCTACACCATGCAGCAATTCAACAACAACAACAAAGAGCAAGCTTATTCATGTATACGTAACTTCTCCTTTAAGAACAGGATAGGGCAACTGAAATTAATGCTACCTAAATACTTTCAGATTTCTTTAGCTCCATACACTTGCACTTGTATTACCAGTAGAAGAAGCCATCTACCCCTCCCCTAACTCAGCTCAGGGCTAACAGCAATCTTTTATTCTCTGCCCTGATGCACTAAACAGAGCTTTCAAGATGCTCTCTCATCAACACATCTAAACCTAAAAGGACTGTGAGAATCAATGTAAGTGGTTCATGTGCATATGGGGTCTGCACATAGCAAGATAGAGAGATGTAGAAGAAAAGAAGAAGGGAAGAAAAGGAAGTAGGTCGAAACTTTACACCAGGAACCTTGAGTCCACACACCAGAAAACTAAAGGACAGATATAATTCTCCTTGCTTTACTCATATAGGAAAGTGAAGCTTTCTTGTACACTCTCTTTCACACTTTCTTTCCCTTTTCCTAACATACTCAGATACTCTGAGTGTATGTGTGACTCATAGACACATTCAAAAGCCCTACATGTATCATATCATAGAAAAAGCCATCTTTTTTTTGCTGTAGCATCACAATTCAGAAGCCTTAGAGACTACCAATAATAAAGCTTTAAGAAGATCATGATTCTTAGAAAACTCCATCATCTTAGAACAGATATCAGGGTGAAGTTGGCTGCTTAATTTTAGAATTAGTTATTCAGAAAGCATTAAATTGCCTTTTGCATCACATGGAAAGTAAAAAAGGACTTCAGAGACAAATTATCAAGATACACTAATCAATTCGTACTTAAAAAAAAAAATTGGTTCTGTATCTGTTGAAATCTCATTGTTAATAATTACTGACAAAAAATACTTAAGAATTGTTTGAACCCATTTCCTAGATTCTCTTTCCCATGTCAGTTCCCAGTTATTTGAATCCCTTAAACTTTGAGTTTATTAGATTATTACAAATATTGGGCAAAAATAGAAATTAAAGTAATTATGAATGATTAATTGATACGATCATTAATACAGTACATTTCATCTCACTAATTCCATATCGAGCACTCCAATTGTTTGTAAACCTAAAAATGCATGCATTGCTCATTCAAAGTTTAACAGACTCTGCCGAGAAGTTCAGCTGGGGTGAGATAACCATTAAAAATTTAATTAACACTATGTTTTGTCTCCTTCAACTCAGAATACCCACTTCACATACAGTTAGTTTATTTATGGATAAAATCAAATTAACCTATTTGTACTATTTCTCGTGAATATAATCCCATCCAATAAATCTGTCTGAGGCAAAGTTTATTTTCAGGGCATGCATTTTCTCTTCTTCAAGGTATTTCCTTTCTCCTTGGAGGCATGGACATTTTTCTTAGGGCATGCATCTGATTTATGAGAACAAGAGAGTACAATCTCCAGCAAAGTCTTCATTCTAGTATCTTTTTAAAGACTTCTGAATAACTGTATGTGTTAACATTATTCTGCCTCCATTTCCACACACTGAGGTGACAAAGTTAAAAAGTGAGTAGAGGCAACCTAATAGGTATGCCTAAATCCAAGTAAGAATTACAGAGAACAAATGAGGAATTTGCATTAAACACTTATTACACATTATTCTGTTTCCTACATGAGTAACTATTTTTCTCAGACTGACTTACAGAGTGGATAAAAGTCTGCATAACTGGTCCTCAAAATAAAATTTATGTTACTTTGAAATTTTTCTGGAACCCAGTACTTTTGTGCCTCAGAAATTCCAGTTTTGCACAGTTGAAGAGATTCAGAACTTTGTTAATGAGCTTAAAAAAAAAAAAAAAATCAGAAAGGAAGGAGAGACCAGTGCAAACTCATTTGCTCCAGAGTTTATTTCCATTGCTTTTTGGCCTACCTTTGATCCCTATTGTAAGCAATACCTTAGTGCAGCAGGGATTTCTAGGCCCATTTACCCAAACAGCAACATGCAATGCAAGTCAACTGAACAGTAACATGCAATACAATTAAGAATGAGATTGCAGCTCAATTAGCCAAGCTAGAAAATGCATCAATGTCATTTTCTGTGGACAGAAATTTAGTCCATAATGAAGTGATATCTTGTTGTAGTACAGCATCTTGTTACTGTACAGAGGCTACTCTACCAAGCAGCATTCTCTGAATATATTTACGGAACAAAAAAAGCTGGTGTTGGGTTCTCTCATCCATATATGTATTTTGGGAAAGCTGCACTTTAGAGTAGGACTAAACTGATGACATGGACTCAATATTCACTCAGAGGTGTGTTCTGGGTTCAGCAGTAGAGGTCATTTTTCTCCTTCTTAGCAGTTGGTGCAGCACTGTGTTTTTAGACTTCCGGCCTGGGAACAGCGCTGATAACACCAATGTTTTTAGTTGTTGCAGTAATGTTTAGTCGGACCAAGGTCTTTCTGAGCCTCATGCTCTGCCAGGGAGGAGGGGAAGCTGGGAGGAAGCAGAGACAGGACACCTGACCCAAACTAGCCAAAGAGGTATTCCATACCACAGCATGTCATGCCCAGGTTGTAAAAACCAAGGGCAGGCATCCAGAAGAGTGGGTTCACTGCTGGGCCATGCTTGGTATCATGTGGTGAGTGGTTGTATTCTCTTCCCTTGTTGTTTCCTTTGTCATTATTATTATTGGTGTTAGCAGTAGTGGTTTGTGTTATACCTTGGTTACTGGACTGCTCTTATCTCAACCTGTGGGAGTTACATTCTTTCGATTCTCCTCCCCATCCCCCCCGGGAGTGGGGGGGAAGAAAAAGTGGTGAGTGAGTGAGCGAACTGCATGAATTACAGCTGGTTTAAACCATGACAAGGTGCAGTCCCTTTGGAGTCCTCCTGGAGCACACTTTCTAGTCTAGATTCATGAAAAAACATGCAACGCAAATGCGCAAAGAACCAAAGACTGGTAAGTGAGGACAATCAAGACATTTGCTTAAAAAATCTAATTTCTTATGCAAACTGAAACTCTAACGTAAATGCATCTTCTGATGTATTTTAGGTTTCAGAGTATTTTTCTAGTGATATTTTGCAAAAAAATGCTATATATGCAGAACAGTGACACACAAAAAAAAATCATTATTTTTCTCTCTCAGTCCTTCTAGGAGAGACTTCACAGCAATTTTTAAGGAGTGTAGGATGTTTCCTTCATCTGCAAGTCTTTTCCAATTCATCAAATTGGAGTAAAATACACCAGAGTTTTAGACATAAATAGAGAAAATTATGTGTTATCAGACAAAAGTGTGGAGACATGCTAGTGCACAAGATGTTGGACTTCTTCTTTCCCTCCCAGCTCCTCCACCAATAAAACCCCTCCTCAGTAAGGGTTAATATAGTTCTGAATGAGTTTTGATGCTACTATGCCTAACTCTGCTGGCAACTAGTTAATGGAGGATAATTACCTAACACACTAAGCAAGCAATTTTTTATGACACGAACTTTTAGAGTGGAAACAAGAATACGGGTAAGTGCAAATTTTTCCCTGAAGAAACAGAACTGTGATCTTTTGGCAGAGAAACAATAGCAGTAAGTTTTAAGGCAAGGCAATGTTTTTCTTGTTTGGACAGTTCTCCACTGTCCATGTTTTTTTCCAGTCAAAGAGGAATTTATACAAACTAACACATTTGCTGCATGTGCAACTTGCATCACTCCTTATTTCACAGCTGCACTCAGCTCTTAATATTAAAAATTCCTCAGCTACATCACCTGTGCCCAGTTGGGTGCTACACAGAATCCTTTTCCATGGGTGTTACGAGTATGATTAAAGGAAAGTAGGCTTCCCCTGCATTTGAAATCCCATTCACCGGTAACAAAAATTACAAACCCTATCTCACTACTGACAGGCGTGGTAATGAATGTCATTATTCATTATTTGATTTAAAACTTTAACTTTAGGATCTCACCCTGTAATATATATATACATATATAAATAAAAATACTTGGGCTGCATTCCATGATACTGTGTAGCTGAAAAATAGAAATAAAGTGCCCTCAGCTTTTGCCTATAGAAATAACAAGGGGGACCCATAATGTTATGTCACAGTTGGAAAAACTCTATAGACACTGGAAGTTCCTAATATTAACACAATTCTCAGGACATTTTAATTCTGTATGATGCAATCTAAAGAAAACTGGAGGGGTAAGTGGAAGGGCAGAAAGGGAGTCCATTTTAAAGTGCTACTGTAAAATTTGCAGGAACCAGACTGATTTTTCACATGATCAAGGTGCAGTTAGTTTATCTTATTTCTGAGTTCAGAAAAAAGTTAAAAATTACTTATGTTTTCCTTGTTACACACCCCAGCTGGAGACACTGGTGGAAAAAATGAGTAATTTGAGCTGGAAAACTTTGCCTTAAAGTCAGTGAAAATCCTGATGTTGATGCAAGGAGCCACAGATTTCCCTGCCATATTCATGCCCAAACACAAAATATATGTAGCTACTTCTGAACTTGAATTCTAGTCCATCTATTCTTTGAGGCAAACTAATGGTTTTCAGGTTTGTCTCCTTGCTATTTGCTATATATTTTCTAAGACCTGTACTAGCAGGCTGTTGCCTTCTCTCTCACCTGCATGCTTGTGTAGCAAGCTTTTGGTGGGAAGGGATTTCAGCCGGATCAGCTCTCTGAAATCATTCTTAATTTTTGGCACATCATCCCAGTGTTAGTGCAGTCAGGACAGGAGCTTATCAGCCTTAATTTTTGACCAGTTTGAGTTGTTCTGTGAATCCCAGGAAGAGCTGACATGATAAATGACAAATCCCGGCACTGCCTAAGGCAGATCCTGCTCTCCTTTCTGTGGGTTTTTCGTTTGACACTGTCTGTAGCTCTCACATGAATTTGTGCAGCTGCTTGATGAACTAGCTTGGTAATCTGAGAGCAGAAAAACAACCAAAAGGACCAAAAGAGTGGAATAATTCTTCAACTTCATCCACTGATCAGTCAGCTTGTGAGAGGCATTAAACTTATTGACATAGGCCTTTATTTAGAATAGAAAACAATTTCTGTCAAATGGGAATCAAAACTTAAAACTGTGGAGATCTTTTCCTCATAAGAAACAATGAGCAGGCATTTTAATAATATTTAAAATAATAAATCCAAAAATTTCTGGGACAAATAATTGCAGATTTGAGTTTTGGGTTTTTTTGCTAAAAGAAAAGAAAATCCTTTAAAGATTATTCTATTGCAAGAACAAATGAAAATTTTGGTCTCCATAGAAAATAAAAGCATCTGGTATCTAACACAAATTACAGTCTTACATGTTTTTGTTTTTAAAGCTAAGTGCATATTCAGACAGGACTTGTTATATCTGAAGGGCTTTTATAGTAACTAAGAAGGTGTGGGTTCTATGGTTTTGTAGTAAGGTTTAAACACATGCTTGACTCTTTGAAGAAATTCAATACAGTCATAGGAAATACCACTCCCCTTCTTTGACTGCAGACAGAAAATGCATGTATTTTATACACAGTTGGTTTCAATTAATACAGTACCCCAGTTAGTTCACCACATATTATATTTATAGTATCTCAAAGCAGAAGCAAAGTAATATACCTAGGGAACAGAACAGAACAGAACAGCTTAGCTACTTTGAGTATTTTTCACATGTACCAAAGTACACTTATTAAAGAAGAGGAGGCCACCTTTTTGAAACTCTAGGTCAACCACTGAAATGGAGCAAAAATCAAGAAGGAAACATAGTGGTTTTCTGAAAATAATGATAGAATTTCAAACAGTGCATGAGTAGAGTAGTATTGTATTTGGCTAAGAACAACAAAAGATGATAAAAGAGACATTTTAGATGTTACAGAGTTACAGGGTCAGGATCCTTATGAATATAAGTGCTCTCAAGGAAAGTAAAAACTGTCTTTTGTTTCTGTATAACTATTTATAGCAGATGCAAGAAGAGTTGATTTATATTCAGCCCTTCCTCCCTTTTTCTCTTCCTTAATAGCAAAACACCCCCTATCACTTAAAATAAGTTCCAGCCACTCATATTGTTGAAGCACTTGACCTTAAGTTTGATAACCTAAAGGCTATCTTCTGTTTTTTGCCTGACTGAAGTGCGGTTGGATTTATTGTCCGAGTGCTCACAAGCCATGGGCATAGCAGCTGAATGAACATACAATTTACAGTCAAATACTTCTTGAATGAAGTGAATTAACACTTTTGTGTTAATTTTCTGTGATTTTCCTGCCCTTATTTGCTATTACTGAAATAGCTCTAGCTGCTTTTATCATAGCAAGTCTTACATTGCTCTCCGAGGGACTGCCTCTGCTCTACACTCATTGCATAATCTACAGCTATGATCTGCAAAATGCAGATCAACAAATACATATTTTTTATCCCTTTGAAAAATAAGTACTCTTCACAAATGTGATCATTTATTGCCCATAACATCAAAATTGCAAGTTGAAATGCAGTATTCATTTAAATTATTGCACCAAATAAAGAAGTGAAATTTTTCATTTCCTAAATGAAAGGTTCATTACAAAGATATAAATTACATAGTGACAAGCTCTGCTCTTAGTTCACTTTGCTCATCTGTATATATCATTTCAAATACCAATTTTTGAATATACCTGTTATTCCAAATGCTTTATGAATGCTAACTACCTTTACATTATCACCACTGAAGAAATATAATTCGTGCCATTTCACTACTTGGAAACATGAAGCAGTAAGAAATGATCATATTATTGGGATTTTACTTGAAATGGAAATCAGATCATGGTACAGTCACCACCAATCAGCTACAATAAATTCCCAGCACAGCTGGTCCCTAAGACACATCACAGCCATATGTTGATCTGTCTCTGGACTACAATTATCAAAATATAAACCTGGTTTTAGCTACCAGCTTTAAGGATATTTGCCAAAGTAATAGCATCTGTGTTAGGCACCAGATTAATATTCATGACTTTCTTGTATTGTTTCTCATTCATAAAACACTGTAATAAACGACCATCTATATCTCAAATAACTAAGAGGAATCTTAAAGTAAACAAACAGGACATAGCATATTCTCATGTAAGTATGATGTGTTTGTTTCTCAGACTAAATTTTTGCTGCATTTCAAATTACCCAAACAGCAGTTGTTTGCCCAGGTATACCAGCACTGGAGACAGTGAGTTTTGAAATACTTTTGCATGAAAAAATAAACAAGTAAAACATGTTAAACAAAGTGAACATCAATAAATTTAAGCAAAATATCAAAGTACCAAAAATGTGAGCAAGCTGGTAGAAAAAGGAAAACATGTTTCTGTAGACTTATTTTTAGTTCAGAGTCCCATATAGAAAATACTGTGTGAAATATCTCTCTTGAAAAGATCTCAATACTTCATTTCATTTGTCAGCTCCCAGCATGGTGCTTTTCTAATTGCAAGCTAAATGTGGACAGCCAACAGATGAATGAAATATTCCTATTATTCCAATTCAATCAGGTCCCACTGGATGTCTCCTAGAACTGGACCCACATACACTCTCAAGATTTTAATAAAGTACTTAAATACTTAATGAGTGGGTTTTGTACTTAATATTTTGTCTGTCCAATTCAATGACATCTTTCTTTATACACTCCAATCTTTAAAATTCAGTCCTTGGTCTGTACGCTTAACAGAGAACTACTGTGCACTCTTGATTTGACTTCTTGTGTATCTTAAGTCATAATAAAGATTGGAGAAATTGTACTGTTTTAATTTAATTTCTTGTTTCAGTGTATTTTCCTTATATCTGCCAAAAAACAATATGCAAGTTTATGCCACAGCTGCACTTACGAAAACTGGAAGTGCTGAAGTGTAATCAACACTAGGAATTCATGCTCTTTAGATGAGGAAAGTCTATACTTTGTGATTCTGGCAAGAAGCCTTTTAAAAAGAGATGCTTGCTGAAGAACTATGAAAATACAGCATGTGTACATTCTCCTGCTCATAGAATGTTATATCTTACAAAGTAAAATTGTGTTTATAAGGAAAGCCAGCAGTTACCTTTTTGCCTAGGAGAATGAGCTTTACTTACTTAGCATCTCCTAGAAATGCTTATGCCAAAGCATGTTTAAATAACAGAAAAGAAAGAGCTATACACTGATTTAAAACAGAGGCAGGTTAGTCAGTTTGAAATATGGCTGATGGAAAGTTATTAATTGCTGGTAGGTCTTTGCAACATATTCTGTGGTACTTCAACATGGAATTGTCCATTGACTCATACTGGTTAAATCAGATCAGTAGATGCTATTTCTCTACTAGAAAATTTCAGAGAAATTATAGTCTTTTTTTTTTACCCTATTGTCGTGGCTTAAGCCATAAATCAGCCACGCAGTTTGTTCACTCACTTCCCCCTTTTTCTTCCCTCTGCTCCAGGAGGGATGGGAAGGAGAATT
>JANRGW010025470.1:0-14929 GCA_024733675.1 Psilopsiagon aymara
TCAAGGGTGCCCTGGAGCATCACATTTCCAACCAGCCCTTCCCTGTTGGTGAGCACGAGGTCAAGCATGGCACCTCTTCTTGTTGGCTCCTCTATTACTTGCAGAAGGAAGTTGTATTCCTTTCAGCAGATAGTTTCTTCTCAAATAAAAGCCTGTCTCCATTGTATTCTCACAGAAGTAACAAGTCCTTTCTTTTGGTCTCTTCTTTGAGAAAGGCCAGCAACAACCATAACAGCTGCCAAACACTGCTTGATGTCACTGCATGACTTCAGCCTCTCCAAAGAAAGGGACCTGCAAAGTTATAGATTGTCTTTAGGTCGAATCTTTTGATGTTATCTTCATAAACATCTTCCTTTTTCAGATGAGAGGAAATATAAAAGTACCCCGTGGAGTGCCTGCTTGTTTTCTACAGCCACTGAATATTTGTCTTCTAAGTGTATGCCATTATAATCTAATAATACAAGGATTAATACATCATAGTTGGAGTTTACTGAAGCAGTTACTGAATTTATTCTGGATGTCGGTTTGTGGTGTTGGGAGGAGGGGGATTTTCAGTATATACCTTTTCTATATACTTTCACTAAACAAAGCCACAAAATTTAAAAAACCAAAGCCCTTCACAAAGACCAAACATATTTGTGTTACTGCCATGTCTAAATACTGCAAGATAAGCAAATAATTTAAAAATTTAAAAAGCCTTTATGGCTGCTGAATAAAATCGAATGAAAACAATACACACTACTAACAAGCCCGCTAGGACAGAGAATCTGCCATATGTGAATTATATGCTTTAAAATGGATGTTTCTTGTAATATCTTGTTAATGTAGTGAAAACCCACTTAGCTGGGGGGGTGATTCATTGTTGCCCAAAGTACAAACTGTAAATATTCGTGTCAACTTTTTCCCATCTTTTGCTTTCATTTTTCTGCTCAACATTGCCATATCCGAATTCCTTTAGATCTCCGAGACATTTTTATTTGTCTATACTCTTCTCAGAAAAACCATCTGGTAACCTAGAAAGTGCTGGAAACTCCCCCTAGGGATAGCTTGGAGAAGATCTGACCACGAGGTCATTGCTTTTGTAGAATTCTGAATGAAATTCCATTTACCACTGCTTTGCCAGACAAAGTCTAGTATATATTTACTTCTTTTTAATGTCATATTTGCGTGAGTACAGTGGCAAATAGGAGTTACTTATGTAGGTCCCTTATGGGTTTGTCATCCATAAAATTGATGTTGTGTTTCGATACCCAGGTACCCTCTGGCACAGGTATGTTATGCCTATGCATGATGTAAGCCATGTGACTCAAGCATGCCATGTCCATTTAGTAAAAAGTCATATGCCATAGCTTCTGGTATGGATATGCTTAAGGTTTGCGGAAGTTTAGTGTACATTTCTGGATTTATCTTAACTGTGAAGATCACCCAGATTTACAAATGCAAACCATTGTCCATTTGTGGGAGGAACTGGAACCAGATTAGAGGTTGGTGGCTTAGATTTATCTCTTTCATATAAACCAGTGAGGTAAGCTCAGCTGCTTTACTCCTCTACAGTTCAATTCTTTGGATTTCTTCCCCTATGTGTATATTATATTTATATGTGTGATTCTTCTAATTTGTGAACAGTTACGGGAAGAATCCTTATTTTTCTCTGTTTCTTGAAGCACCACAGAGCCATTAATTGTATTTCTCTGCAAAGTTACTATTGGAAATTATTGCTCCCATTATTCTTCAAGCAAAAACAATGAGAAGACGTTCCTAGAAACCACACAGGTAAGATTTTTGCAGCATTACTCTGACCTGTGGGGATCATTGTTATAAAATGAATGGCTGCCAAAGTTTGATCTTGATTAAGGTAGTAGAAATCCAATGGTACTTTGAGTCTTCCAGTCATAGCTGGTTTTGACAGAACCATAATGAGATGTAGCCTTTTTGTAGGAGTCCATATTCTCCTGATTTTTATAAAAGTCTATCTAGTGACACTCTGCAAGGACAGTTTTGAATCTACTTCAGCCTAACTCACAACTATAACTTGTTGTATCTGCAGGGATACTTAAGAAATGGAAGTACTTATCACCCAGGGCCACAGGAGACAGAGTTCTCTAAACTCTCATCTACTCTACTGTTTCCACTATTGTTGTATGGCTAATGAATTCCAGTTTTCAAATCTTGAATTCACTGGAAACAATGGCAGTATTCCCCTTTATTTCTGTGTGAACAGGAGTTTACCAATAAGTGTCTCTAGGGAATATTCTTCATTGTATAAACAGGAGTTGTTTGTATGTCATTCTCTGGATTTCGTCAGTAGGAATAAAAGCTTTTAAAACATGTTAGCTTTTCCCAGTAAAAACACTAGTTAGAGACTGGATCTTGCAAACTTCTGATTATCTGCAATGACTTGATGAAGGCCTTAAATTCCCTTCAAATTCTCTGGAAATATAAGACTTTCAAGGCCTGGATATGTCCACATTGCTTGGAAATGCTTATTTTGGCTATAGCTGTAGGAAAGGCAGAAGCGAGGATAGTAACATTTCTGAACACACTGTAGGAGAGACCTCCCTGTAGTTCACAGTCTTCTTTACATTTCCTATCTATGGTACCACGCATTATATGTTCTTTATTGATTTTAATTTTTTGTTGGTACTTTGTCAAATTAAAGCAGTTGGGATACCCCCAGCTTTAAGCTGACTTTCTGATCAACTTTTCAGATGTCTTTGTGAAGTTACAGGCTTCTCTGCAATTGCTGCAAAGCCATCAGAAAGCCAAAATTGTCCAAATTTTGACCTGTCTGCTGTATTTCCAACAGAATTGAAATTAAGTTGGATCCAGACAGTTTCACAATGTAAAAGTGTTCTTGAAGCTTACTGCCAACACTGGTAAAAGGAATTTCCTGTATCAACCTGAAATCTGCATCAAAAAACTAAAGCTGCAGTGAGCATTCAGATTTGATGTGTCTCAGAATAGAAATGCTGCCTAGTTGAAGAGCTTTTTTCAGGAGGATTTTCCTAGGTTCTGGAAGGCTTACTCTCTACCAAAGGGAATGACAGCAATCATTTGGACTCAGCAGTCTCACATAAGTTGTATCATGTGAACATATCATCTCCAACAGAGAAAATATGTCAGAAAGTGAAGGGAGGAGTGAAAGATGAAATAAAAGTTACTACGGATCATTAGGTTAAAAAGAGGTGAGGACTGAATTTTGTGCTATTCAATGTAGTGTAAACATTTCAGATAGAGAAAGTATTATTTCATTTGTGCATGACTATTAAAACCAGCATGAAATCTTACCTTCATGTGTTTCTGAAATACTGAGTGAAGGTGTTACCCATATCTTTAGAAAATGTACAGGAACTTTCACTGCCTTCTGAGGACTACCAAATCAGCAGAATTGCCATTTGCTACTATCACACCTTGAAGCTCTTGAGCCACATGGCACATCAGGAACAATCCCTATTTGTTGTGGGATTAGCTTGGAT
Source organism: Psilopsiagon aymara (assembly GCA_024733675.1). Lineage (NCBI taxonomy): Eukaryota > Metazoa > Chordata > Aves > Psittaciformes > Psittacidae > Psilopsiagon > Psilopsiagon aymara. Next base: position 3,477 of record JANRGW010025470.1, read on the forward strand.
AGCTAGAGAGGGAGCTCAGTTATTCAGAGCCAGCTGCATGTCAGTAGGAGCCAGATGTCTGTCAGCTCCTGCGCAGAGCTGATCAGAGCAAGCCCACATTTGCAGGGTTTAAAATCAGCACCTTCTGTCTTTAAATATTCTGACTATAGCTATCAAGTCATGTTATCATAATTACTTTGTCCTGCATTTGTCAATGAAGTTTTTCCAGAGCCTATCCTTCTTTCCATTTTAATGTGAAATAAGGTTATCTAATCTCTGTCTCTCATTTGTCATCTAGGGATGTCAGCATATTTGGACTCTCCCCGTAGCTAAATTCTATGACAGTGCGTACTATTTCCGTGTAGCTGTACCGGTAAGCCTTTGCAAATGGCGACATAGCAAAAGATAAATAGCATTTGAACTGAGACAAGATCCTATATGAATGTCCTTTATTTTTCTTCTGCAGGGTTTTGCAGATTGCTTGACAGATCCTTATTTTGCTGGAATATTTTTTACTGATTACTACTTCTATTTTTATCGGCAGTGTAACTAAAATGTTGGTGATCATTCTGTTCTTTGGGGAAAAGACAAGGACTGACAAGACTTGTGAATGGCCCTGCATATTTTTCTAAACCTCTTGCTGAGCTGTATGGCATTCTCTTGTTTGTTTCACTTTTAAAACAATAAAGGAGAAAAATAAAGTGTTTGACAACAACCATAGCTTTGCATTTCCAGGAACTGTTTCTAAAATGATGTGAGGCAATGGAGTATCTGGTGTGTAAATAAAATAATTCCATTAATCATAGTGAAGTTATATAATATTGTACTTACAGCAGATAAGACCAAATGGGTTTGAATTCTGCTGAGTTGGGATACACTCTGGTCCTTAGAAGATGGTAAGATGATAAAATGGTATTTGTAGTCAGGACCTGCTTCTGTCCTACACGCATATACCTTCTTTTAATGTCTGCTGTCCTTTATTTATGTATAAATCTATTTATTTTCTTTCTTTTTTTTTTTTTTGGCTGACAAACCCAGAACCAACCAGAACTTTGGGAGGGAAATATAGTACTGTGCAAATACCCTCTAAAGTAAGTCCTATAAGTTAGGGGACAAGAGGGCAATTCCACAATTCCACAGTGTGTGTATATCCATTTCAGAAGCAATATCATCACTACCATTACAGTTGCGCGATTTACGGATGCTGCTGCTGTTCGCATGAGATACCTTTCACCTCTCTCTTTTGTTTTCATAAACTCTACAGCAAGAATGAACTATTTACTCCTAAATCCAGGTTATTTATTTTTTCTTGGAGTTTGTGATTTGTGCTGTGCGACGAAAGAGTAGAAATGCTTAGGAAGAAGATTGGCTCACCTTTCTAAGGCACAGCTTTCTAAGATTCATACGGATGCCCTCTTGCATGGGAGAAATCTTTCTCTTTACATTTAGGGAATGCTTTTTTAAGGTACAGCTATTGAAATGAAAGTTCACATTAGTTGCTCAGAGAGGAGGAAAACAGATGTAATAACCAAACACAATATAAATAGTGTTGTGGTGTATGTTTGGAACAATCATTCATTTTCTGTAGAGAAAAGAAAACAAATTTAATTAAGAGGCTGTAGGCTTCTAAAGATTTATAATGTAAAAGTTACATTTGAACAACCATACTCTGAATGCAATTCTTTATTTAGAATGAAAGAGAAACATTAGTAAGAAAAATTAATCTCTAAAAAAGAGCTGACCACGGTCTTTTTAAACACCAGTCTGTCTTAATTGTATGTTTATTGCCTGCTGATGCAATGGGAGAGTTTAATTGTTTCTGTGCCTTCATCTGGCATTTTTTTTGCCACTGTTTTGGGATTTCCTTTGAGGACTGACCTTCTCACTGGGTTTTTTCAGAAGTATGTGCTTTAGTTGGGATTAACTGCAATGTCTGTGGGTTTGGGGTATTTTTGCCTTAAATGACTCACTACTTTGACCTTAAACATGTAAGTGCTTGTATTGTTCCTTTTAATTTTTTTTTTCCCTTGGGAAGTATTTATGGTGCAGACCACATGTTCTGTAGTATGGCAGGGACTAAACGGACTTGGAACTCTGCATCCAAAAGCATCAGAAGTTTGTGCCTTTAGGTTTTTTAATGGTCTGTTCTTAAAGGTAATACCTAAGAAGCATCACCCGGTCATGGATAATAATGCACATTTTGAACAAAAATTGTACTTTTCTAGATTCACCTGGTTTTCATCACACTGTTCTGGGTTGAAATACTCTTCCCAGTGGCACAGAGCACTGCAGTAGGAGAATGTCAGCTCCCGGTGTCTCCTGTTACCAAAAAACTGTCTGTGATCAGAGTCTGGCGTAGGTGCATGTGGGATGCACTATAGCCACTATTTTCTTTGTGAAAAAGCTTGTTGTGATTTTATGACACATTACTTTGCCTATTCAAGAATTTCAGCTATTTCTTTACTTGTGTTGTATTTTTCATTAAGGTAGTCTTGAAGATTTTATTGGGATTTAAGATGACAAGTTGCTGTACAAAAGCTGCATTCTAACATGTCCAAGGTGACAAAAATCAACCTTGGCAAAAGCTGGGAAGGAACCAGCAGAAATTAAATACTTGGCATTGAAAAGCTGTGATGAACAGTTTTCAGGCTCCTGAGAATATCTGTGAATGACAGTGAGCTGAAAGACTTCTTAAAATGGGATGACATATTAACAGCAGTGTTCTGACCATCTTCAGTGGGGATCAAATGGATTATAGCTTGCTTTGTAGAATCAGAAAAATACTTTCATTAAGAATTGTTAGTGGGTTAAATTCTTCTCAGATTGTGAGTAGTTGCTCACTCAGGAGTCACTGACTTCTTAAATCACAAATCCATTGAGTAGAACCCGAGTCAATCCAGCTGCAAAATGAAAACCTGATTTACATCAGTTTTACTCTTTCTGTTAGCTGAGTGCTATAGTATGTTTAAAATACATCAATCCATTGTAGGTACAGAAACTAGTTTCAAGATACACAGAAAATTATTCATAATTTATAATCTAGTTATAGTGCTTTAAGGCTTTTACATGATATGTTGCTTTCTACGAAGACATGGCTTTTATATGTGACATTATAGTACACTTAAAAACATTGAACACAACTGATGGAAACTCATTATAGGAATCATTTAATGATCTTACCTTCATCTTGGAATAATTCTCTTTAATGTCCCAGCTAAACCGTGCTTCAGAGCAAAAATTTCCTGCAGATTTGTGTTGGGTATTGCTGACAGTCTGCAATTGTGAAAATCCCAGCTGCTCTGCTGGCTTCCATGGATTGCTCTTCCACACAACATTTGCTTCCTCCCACATTCCCTACCTGCTGGATGAGGCAAGAGGCAGGATTGGCTCTGATTTGAGCTGGGGGGAAAGCTGGCTGCCCTCTCACATGGAGAATTCCTACCTGCCTTCGGAAATATTAAATTGTTCCTGTCTGTTCCTTTGTGTGGGCATCAGTTTGGGTCTTTTTCTCTTCTTGGCTTCAGATTTTCTTGAATCCTGTAGAAACAAGACATGGGCAAGCCTCTATTGAATTTGATTGTACTAAGCAGAACAGGGAGGTTGATTATATCAGCTTGGAAATCTGATGTTCCTTTTAAAGCCACCATGTAATTAATTCCAGACAGAACAATCTTCAGTGGTAGTTCTCAGGCTTCTTAGGGAATATGGTGCTTTTTAGTTTGATGATCCAGAGCTTTGGATAACGTCTTTGACACAAGGAGGCTGGGATTCAGTCTTGCTCCTCTGTAGAGCTGGGGCCACTCTGAAGCCTTTGTGCCTTCATTGCTCAGTAACAAAACTTTGCTTATAGTATTTTCCCTTCTTGAAGGGGAAGATTAACTGGAAGTAGGGCAGTTGTAAGGCTAAATGTATTAACACAGAGATGCTTGTGTCAGGATTATGTATGTTTGGGACTCATCAAACAAAACCTCTTTTTGATAGAACAATGTGCTCAGCACTTTTGAAAAATCAGGCCCAGTGGGGAACATATAGCTGTAACTTTAGCTTTTCAGTTTTAATGTTTTATCTTGGCATGTTAACTCAAAATCCTGATTAGATTATAGAAGTGTTTCTCCAGAAAAAGCAAGCACATTTTTTTTTCTGGACAATTGGAAGAAACAGGTTTCTCTGCCACATTTCCACACCTCTGCCTTGCTCAGGTGCATGCATAGTATTTGTTAATTTTTTCTAATATATGGATGCATTTGCTCACTGTGGAATGAATGATTTTAATTAATGAGTAGAGTGGCAGTTGCTGACTGTGTCCCATACTCTCAGTATCATTTAGCTGAAAGAGCAGTGCTTTCTAAGGAAAAGCCAAAGCATAAGCATGCTCCAGTCCTTGGTTACATGTATTTCGTCCCCTGACTTGCTTCCCCTCCTGCTAAGCTTTGGGGAGTGCTGAGTGGTGGTCAGGACTGTGTGTGATGCCTGAAGGGGCTGGACTCAGATACCTGCCTGGCCCTGTGATCCCCAGAGAGACTCATGATGTGGAGACTTACTGAACGCAACCAGAGCAGCAGTGAGGCTCAAGAAATGTTAAAACACTTCAGCTGCTCTTAATGTGCCTTGTCCAGGTCCAGGGTAGGTTGGAAAAAGGAAAAAATTCATGCACGTACAGCACTTTGGGCCCTGATGTCCTCATAAATACAGCCTCCTCTCCTCCTTCCAGCTTCCCATATAGTGTGTTTTCTGTCAAAATGGCACATGAATGAACATTTTCAGGTTTCATGACCCAGTTTTAACCCTGGTTGCTATGGTGCTCTGCAGGCTGGGCGCTTGGCGGGGCAGGGCGATGTGGCCATGGTACACAAGCCTTTTGTTGCTCCTTGGCCTGGGTCCAGCCAGCTTGCTTCCCCGCTTCTCCCTCCACCCTGCAGCAGCTGGTAGCAGCCTATATCGGCTGGCCAGGAGCAGGAGCCAGGCTGCAGCCTCTGCTGCCTCTGAGGTCTATCTCCTGGAGGAGCCACCTTCTCCCTGGCGCGCAAAGTTATTCTGCAGACCACAGCTCGCATCCTTTGTATGCATACTCCTGTACTGGAAAAGCCTTCATCTTCCTGCTCTTGGGTTGGAGTAGATCCCTCTCCTCTTCCTTCGCTAGCTGTTTTCCAGCCATCCTGTGTCCTGGTTTACTCCCTCCAAAATAGGAACTCATTACAATGCTCATAAAGGATGAGATTTAAAATAGGTCATCTTAGATATGTGTAGAGAGAAAAGTGACATCTATAAACAGGATTTTAAACGAAACTCATTATTTTAAAGGCAGATGTTTTAGTTTCTAGTTGATGATAAATATATCACAATTGCCTACATGCGGTAGTATAAACACAGGATTTGCAAATTGAAGTTTAACGTTAATTTAGCTGGTAAAGATATCCTGTAGGGTAATCAGTGCTTTGCATTTTTCATTCATTCTTAATGTTACACTTTCCCTTCCACAACATAATCTAAGCCACAGACCAGCTGGCTGTGTTGATTAAAATCCTCTTTCTGTTTTTTTATTAATCTTCATGGTTTTGCCCTAGAATTATGAACTGGTCATGGTCTATCAGGAAGGAAATCTGCTGGGCCAGAATGAAGTACTTACAAATCAAGATTTCTGCCTCAAGCATATTGCTGATTCCTAAAATAAGTTGTGTCTTGAAGGCTTCGTTACGTCTGCAGAGCTTTACATGAGTTTGGAACAAGGCCTTTCGGTTTAAATTACTTACAAATAATTCATTATGTGTTTGGCTGATGCATTTCCTCACTGAAAACCTAGATTAAGAGAATGTCATTAGGGAGTAGGGGTGACAGAGGGGTTTTTTTGTCAATAGGCCTAGTCCTGCCTTTTGGGAGTGTAGAGTTCTGTGAGCTCTTCATGTGGCCCCTCATTGTCATTACCTTGATGCTAGAGGGAGAATGCATGGGGTTGGGTTATTGTTGCAAGGGGGAGCAGTGATCAGAGGTTCCTCAGAATGAACAGCAAAGGGTCAGGAAACATTCTTCAAATGGAAAGTGATGGAATGTTGGAAAGGCTGCTCTGATTTCCAAAATCAGCGCAAAGGCTACTGGGACACAGCCTTGATCTTTGCTCTGCAAAGCTCCTTGTGCAAAGGCCATTTGTCCAGAGTTGTTGAGATTCACCCCAAACAAGTAATGTGCTCTGTGTGGTGTTGCTTTTTTATAAACAGCTACTTGATCCTGGTGAATTGATGTTTTTTAAAAACTGATTTGATGTGATGATTAGGCAATCGCTTTAGCATGTGTTTTTTCAATTATCTCTCATTAACAAAATGAGGCAGTAACTAAGCATGATCTATCTTTTCCTGATTTCTCACAAGGTTAATTAAGACTGTGGATAATCTTACTGAGGGGTTTGGATATCTTTACGTCTAGGGATGGTTAAAGTGGTTATGGCACCTCTACTTAGGCCAAGATCCTACGCTTAAGGATGCTACTCAGTGAGAACATTATATAGGTAGACAGATATGCCTACAGGTACACCCTTCCCTACTATATGTTGTTGCTGGGGACTGTGTCAGTGCATATATTTGGGGCAGAGAGGGCACAAAATGATGACAGATGCTTATAAATAACACATATTAATACCTCAAAATTTTGTGCAGGGAGTCTGGTTTGGTCTTAGGCTTTACTTTTTTGTTCCCATTAACTACAAACACCCATTTTTACTATTCCAAACAACTTGCCTTTCAAATTCTATGCCATTGCTATCCACTTTGGACTTTAGCAAAGGGCTGTAAGGTTTACAGTTTGAAAATTCAGGACCCCAAAATCTTCTAGAAGCTTTTCTCTCTCTCTGAGGAATCACATGCTTCAGCTCAGTGTGCCTCTCACCATTGCACGGGTATCTGTCCTACAGCAGAGTGGGGCAGATTTTGGCCGTGAAGATGTGAAGTACTTGCAGTGTTAAACCCATGGCCTTGAATGACACTAAGAAGAAGGAAGTCTCCTGTGAGCCAGCACTGCTATTACCTGAGCTGTTGAACACAAGTTCTGATTATTTGGGAGTTAGTCTTTTGTGAATGGAGCTATTCTTTATCTTCTTGCAGGTGTCTTTAGTCTTTGTAGGGTGCCATTTCCTTTAAGTCTTGTTTCTCAGTTTCTAGGCTGATCTGGAGTCTTCAAAAAGCAATTACTTTTTCTCAATTTGGAGGGTCTTGGCTGCAAAAAAGTCAGTTCTGACTTCCCCTCTCCTCATTGGTTTTTGTCAGTTTTCCAGGCACTGATAAAAGTTTTTGAAGCTCTGATTTCTTTGGGCATAGAAACTTGCACTAGCAGCTTGCTGTGATAACCTCATTGCTTATAGAATGCTGATAAGCATTGCCTGGCTAGCTGCTGAAGGCTCATGGGCACTATTTAAAAAAAAAAACAAACCCAAAAGGATACTGGATAGGGAGGATTAATTGTCTTGGTTTTCCTCTTCATGGCTTCACTGCTCTTAATTTCAATGGACTTTTGCTATCTCACACATTTCCTTTAACATACTCCATGTAGCAGCTGGGCTCTGGATGCAGATGTAGTGGCATTCAGTCGATGCCCTTCCTCTGTAACCTCCTGCTTCAGCTGAAACAGCTCAAATAATCCTCTTTGCGGTATCACTTTCCTTTGTGATCTACTTGCTTTAAGGATCTATCTATTGCCTCATCTCTTGGTAAATGTCATCCTGCTTGCCCTTATCTTCCAGAAATATTCAGCAGCTTGGCATCTCTCTACTGGGTATTATGTTCTTCCTCTTCTGGCTTTGTGCTTTCTAATATAAATCCCTCTTCCACATCACTATTTTCTACAAATTCTAACCTGAATTGTCATAGATTTAGCCATGCACTAAGTAAGCATTTCATGAGCTTTCATACAGTAGTGTTGTTTCTTCAATGTCTTCTGTGCTTGGGATAGTCTTACTGACTTGAGCTGGTGTTCCACATAGCACTGGTGGTCCCCTGGTTATAGATAGCAGGTCTGTGCTTGCTTTGTCCACATGTGCTCCTCAGCATGGGACACGAGCTGAACCCTTCACACCACAAAATACAAAAATGAACACAACTGCTTAACAAAAAGAGTGCAAACTCTGCATTTCTTGTTCTCTTTACTGTCTCTTAAGGATTTCTTTTTGCATGATGGGGTTGAATTTATTTGTCCAGACAACAAAGAGCGAACTGAAGAATCTCACTCAGTCTATATCCATGTTGAAGAGGTTTAGTTTCCTTGCTTCTGTTCAGACAGCTACCAAGAGCTGTTTCCCTCTGCCCTCACTCTGTGTTTACTTATTTAAACTGAATAAGGTATGACGGTTACATAAAAACTGTGTATGCAAGAAGCAGCTGATGTTCTGTTTCTGGAGTAAAATATATGTAGAGAAGTTTTTTTCAGTGCAGAAAGAAGAAAAGAATCTGAACCTGTCAAAGTCAAGTGTATTAAAGGAGGTGGCTGCAAAAAGATAACCCATATGCTGTACACAGTATACAATTCCCTTCCTCTTCTGTCTGCTCTCTGAAAGACGAAAAATTACAAGGGCTGAATCTGAAAGCATCATTAAATGTTAATCTGCTGGGGCTTCCTTAGTGCTAGCGAGGTCAGGCTGTGCTCAGAAAACAGTGACAGATGGAGTGTCCTCTGTGAAATCATGCCGCATTGCCAAGCACCGCCAGAATATGAGCTGTCTGTCACCGGGCACGTGCTCTGGCTGCACACCCGGTGAGCTCCCTGCCCAGGGGTGCTCTGAGGGATCCGGCCCCCCAATGCAGGGCATGCGCAGACATTGAGTCAGGAAGGACACGCTCTAGATTAGGGCCTGCAATGAGCTTTCTGCCTCTGTGAGCATATTGTGACCTGCAGGCAGGAAAATGCAGGTCTTAATAATGGTTTGTCTGAGCATAGTACTGAGCCTGAGATCTCTGGATAGCTCTGACTGGCACTGTCCCTGCTCAGACAGGTTTCTGTGTTTTACATCACCTTGTGCAGAAAAGACTCGAATCTTGGAGACTTACCATGTTTGCAAAATAAAGTTGAAAGCCCCTCACTGACAGCCTTAAGGGCTTTTGCTATAAATGTGTATACTGCATCTTAGACAGAAGGATAAGTTTTGCTTGCTTCTACATACACCTGCCTGTGACCAAGCTCCCTATGTTGCTGTGCTTTTGGCATCACCACTTCATAACTCGCCACCTAATTAGTGCTGAAGCTGTTGACAGGAAAACAAACCAGTCGAGTTCCTTCCTGAAGCTTCAGCGCAGCAAAAATGGGAATGATCCCCACGTCACAACCTGCTTCTTTTTGCCAAAGTCCTTTGTGGTGGAGGAGCTGAGGCTGTTCCCTAGGGCTGCTAGAGCCAGCGTTGCAGACACTGCAGCCTTCGGGCCTGCGTGCTTGCAATTAGGAAGGAGAGAACATGAGCGCCAGTTCAACGTGACTTACTCCAGTGACATTAGACACAGCTGGTCTGCAAGCCTCATCCTCTGCCTTGCGTATGGAAGTGTACTGTTCCCACTGCACTAGCAGAAGAGGAGGAGAAGCTCTGATGTCCTGTCTCTGGTGTCTTAAAGCTTTCATGAAGTGATGTCATTGCCTTGGCGCTACCTGATGCTTTTTGGTGATGATCTGGTTTACAAATGTAGTTCAAGCAACTTCTAAGAAGCACTGTTTCCATCAATAAATTATATAATGCTTAAGTTTTTGGCAACATCCTCAGCAAACAGAGGAGCTTCGCTCAGTCACTGCTGCTTATGAGTTCACTCATTTCAAGTGCGTGTAACCCAGGTTGCACATTTTCCAGCATGGGCAGTTTCCAGAACTCATTTGCTGGGCTTGATTCCCTTGTGAAGGCCAAGGACATTTGTGGAATCTTGAAATGAAGCTTTTAAAATAAGTGTTAGATCAAGAATTGTGGTTTTGTAATCAAGCTTTTGCCTCAGTATCAAACCTGAAACAAATGGGTTGTGCACCTTCACCTATGCACTTATGCAAAGAGGAAAGCAACATAATCTTTGCTTAACAGAAAGATGTTGTAACTTGTAGTTATTTCTGCTTTGGGGGCAATTGCAAGCTTTCACTCACTGTGGATGTAAAGAGGTATGCATTCTTCATGCCCAGAATATGAAGGTGGCTCAGCCCTGAACAGAATAATGTCCAGGGCAAACCAGCAGTGGTGGTGGTATACCTTAAAATATCAGTACATCGATGCCAGTTAGACTGACAGGCAGCTCAGACGTGCATGAAGTAGGGACAGGGTAACAAATTGTCAAGCTGAGCTAGGTACAGCAGAGGTGAGGTTACTGTACCTGGGGTTACCCAGGAGGTCCCTAGCAGAGCAAGAAGCAGAAACTGCGTCTTCCAAATTGCAAAACAGCCTCCAAGCCTTTGCTCTCTCACAGATGCCTCCTAACCCCTCTTCCTGAGCTTTGCTGTATGTCTGCCTTTCAGTAGATGGCAAGGAGCCAGCTCACGTAGGCTAACAAGGGGTTCTGTTGTCCGATGTTTCTTCAACAGCTGGCATAGTGCTGATGGTGTAACAGAGAGTTCCACGTGGGTGAAATCCCACTGACTGGAATCAAATTGATGTTTCTCCAAAAATGCTACTACAAAAATGTGCCTATCTCAGAAGAAGTGAATTTCTCCCTTTGCTGTGTGGAGTTGTTGGCTTTTATTCTGTGGAAGGAGGAAAAGAGGAAAAGTGGCCACTGTCGCATAGGCTATCTGGGAGCACAAGCTCTACACAGAATGGGAAGGAGGAGCCAAGGTCACTTCCCTTACAATTCATCTTGGACTTACAGCATTTCTGTGGACTGTGGAGTTATAAGATCCTGGTATCTGTGTGTCCTGCCTTTGCTTCCTCTTCCTACAGGTTTTATTCAGACTTGTGTCAATTTTCTTCTCCAGGTATATGCCCAGCTGGATGTTGATAATGCCTCCAGAGGCTCCTGTGCAGTTCTCCTCTCAATTATTGCCTCCCCTCTGGGAAGATTTTACATTTCAAAATGTGATGAAAAGCACATTTTCCACATCTACTTTAGCAGTACAAACAGAGCCCCCTCCCCAAGCCCTGCAGGCTCTCAGGACACATGGTCAGTGAATTGCTCTGTTTCAATATAGCCTTATTGGATTTTGTTTTTAAACAAAATGTCTCATTCAACATATCCTGGAATATTAATCCTTTCTCATCAATAGATACGCCAGTGTTTTTAGCAACAAATGCAGGCACAGCTCCAGGTTGGGCAGAGAAGAGATTTAGAGCAGCCCTGCGAAGCACTTGGGGGTGTTGGTCGATGGAAAAATGAACATGAGCCAGCTTCAGTGTGCGCTTGCAGCCCAGAAAGCCAACTGTATCCTCGGCTGCATCAAAAGGAGTGTGACCAGCAGATTGAGGGAGGTGATCCTGCCCCTCTACTCTGCTCTTGTGAGACCTCACTTGGAGTATTGTGTGCAGTTCCGGTGTCCTC
>JANRGW010025471.1:0-12873 GCA_024733675.1 Psilopsiagon aymara
CCAGGAGCAGAGGGAAGAAAAAGGGGGAAGTGAGTGAACAAACTGCATGGCTGATTTATGGCTTAAACCACGACAGTGTTCTAACTTGTGCCTTTTTCCACATGCTCTGTCACTGTCTACCAGAGGTTGGCTTCATTTTCTCTGTATCCTCACAAGTAGCTTTAGACAATAACAAGGTCTCCCCTTAGACTTCTCTTCTCCAATCTGAACTAACACTATTCTCTCAGCCTGTCTTCATGCGTCGTGTGCTTCAAACCTTAAACATCTTACTGTGCCCCACTGAATTCACTTTTAGGATACTGTAATCTTCTTTGTGCTGGAGAGCCCAAAACTGGACCTAGAACTCCAGATATAGTCTTGTAAGTGCTGAATACAGCAAAGGGATTACTTCCCTGGACATGCTGGCTATACACTGTTACTGATGTAGACCAGGACATAGCCAGTCTTTTTGCTGCAAGGGTACACTGTTGACGCATGTTCAACTTGTTATCCATCACAACTATGATAAGGTGGCAAAAAGGTGATGAGTGAAGTAATTACCCATTAACACTTCTCAGTCATTCCAGTTAAGGTCTTTGACCTTGTACTTAAAAAATAACCCCTGTACTGCTTTGTTACAGAAAATTTCATTATTTTAGCAGTTTCTCTTTTGATGTGAGTATACAACTTTGAAATTCTTTATGAAACCTAGTAGAACTAACTTACATAGCCATGCCATTGTTGTGCTCAACTTTATACATGTCAATAGCACTGGAAAACAAACCAAGGAAACCAAGGTTCCAGACCTCAATTATTCACAAATGTATTTGTATTGACTTACTGAATGAATTGTTCATGACATGATCTCTCATTGCAAGGATTGCGCTGTTTAACATCTTTTTCCTTTTTTCCTGACACTTGCAAATCAAACATCTATTTGAAAGTCAAGAAAGCATGTTTGCATTACTGTTGCAATCTGACAGAGCATACCAGTTACCCACTCAATGGATGGATTAAACTGCTGCTAGACCATGGAAATAAGGCATGAAAGGGAAATGAGAGGCATTTGAAGTAACATAGAATATGAAATGTAGGAAAAAAAACCTAAAAGTAAACAGCATGAAATACACTGTATGAACATGTGTCAAACTTATGTAACTTTGTGTTTGGATTATTCTTTCTATAGGTATTTCAAAGACAGTGGGAAGGTTTTGTGTGTGTGTGTGTGTCCTATTTTTTACCTCCTGACAATGACTGTTCTTTCATGCATGCTATGGGGAGAAGCAGTCCTGTATAACAGTAGCAGTAATATCATCAACAATAATAAAAGAAGTGAAACTAAAAGGGTAGAGGAAAAAGCAAACAACCTAGAGGGAGCACAATCATATCCATCTCTTCTTAACGGATCCTTGTCAATCCCTTTTTTAAAAATTCCCAATGATAGTAATTCCAAAACTTTCTCAGACAATTTACTGATGTCTAAATACACCTAACTTTAGAGTTTCCTGTATGTCTAATAGAAATTCTATTTTATCCTGCAATTAAAAGTCCATACTATTTTCTACGTTTTACTTTGAGTGAAACTAGACACAAGTTAATTTCCTTCATCTGTGTGGCAACAAAGAACATTCAGAAACCATCACTGTGTACAGAATTGGGAAAGAAAATGGAAAGGAGTTTATGAAGTCCCTTTGTTACCTTCCAAGGAATTTTGTTCTATGATATTTTTTTATTGAAGACTTTTTTGAAATTTCTGGGTTGGGAAACCTTTTCTTGGTATGTTAATTTTGTTTGTTTTATAGTATCTTTAGTAAAAATTATCTTAAAATAGGCTGCTGGTTGTTATTCGTGATTGCATACTCACTGTTTTTACTGACTCTACTGGGTCTGGTTGGGATGGAGCAAATTTTGTTCATTCATAGCCCATATGGTGCTGAGTTTGGGTTTGTGACTAAAGCAGTTTCGGTAACACAGCAGCATTTTGCCTATTGCCGAACATTGCTTGCATATCATCAAGGCATTTTCGTTTTCCTGCTCTGTCCCTCTAGCTGGTGGGCTGGGAGTGTGTAAAAAAACGGGAGGGGACATGGCTGGGGCAGCTGACCCAAATTTACCAAAGAGATACTGCATACCACATGATATCATGCTCAACAATAATAACTGGGAGAAAGTAGAAGAAGTGAGGAACTTCAGAGTTACGGTACACATCTTCCCAAGTAACTATTAAGTGTAATGAAGCCCCGCTTCCCTGGCCATGACTGAACATCTGCCCTACAGTGGGAAAAAATGAAAAAATTGCTTATTTTGTTGTGCTTGCATGTGAGCTTTGCTTTACTTATTAAACAGGTTTATCTCAGTACACAAGTTTTCTTGGTTTTGCTTTCCCTATTCTTTTCCCCATCCCACTGAGCAGGGAGTAAGCCAGCAACTGACTTCTTGCTTAGCTGCTGATCAGGGTCAACCCGGCACACTAACATTACATATCAGAAAAAACATGGCCAATCACAAGAATTCCTGTTTATGTTTTTACCCCTTCACTTCAAACTCAGAGTCTTAGCAATTTTTAAAGACATTTTATTATTTGCTTTTCCCCATCACTCCTTTCTCCCCACACCAAGTGATATTGCTGGGCAATTTAGAAGTAAAAGAAGTTACATTATAAGCTTCGTCTGGTATGCTAGGTGCCATCATAGTAGCGAGTGAAGCTGGGCACCCAAATCAGCCTATACAATTACTAATAATAACATGCATCTGACATTGTGGGGACACTCTCTCCCAGGAAATCACCCCATTAACTCCTTAGCATGGCCATTGCAGCAGTGCCTCTCCAAGGTCATTTGCCAGGGCTCCTGATGCTGAAACATCACTGAGGATATGCCTCTGCCTTGGGGAGGAGGCATATGTCCATTCAATGAGTAATCGACATACAGACCAGGATTTCAACTTTCCAATTCCACTTTCACACCACTATCCTCATGTGCTTTCTTTTATATTCACCTACACTGAGTTTCAGCTGACAATGTTGTTGCCTCTCAATTTTCTTCCTGCAATTTCACAGCAAACCTCATATTTCACGTCCTAAATAGCCTGATACCATTAGCAGATTTTTACACCCCAGCGCTTCCTGTCTTCATGGATATTTAGGTTTATACTAATTAGAAGAACTCCACTGTTGACCACCCTCTATCCTGAGGGATAAATTTTTAATTTATTTTTCCTGTTTTCTATCCTATAGATGTTTGACATGCTGGTACTTTTTCTCTTATTTGTTTCACATGTTTCTTTTCTTTAGAAGTCTTATATGAAGGATTTTGACAATGCTTTTTTCTGAAAGTCCTTCGAATTAGACTCAAGGATTGTCTGGATTATAGGCACTTAATATGCAATGTCCTATAATTAATAGTTACATTATGAAACGAGAAAGTAGACCAAGATTTAAAAGCAGCAACAAGACATCAAAAAAATATCTCTAATTGGGAACATATCGGTGGTAGCCTCCTGCTGTACAAACATCCTTTAAGTAATCAGTTTCATAGTCTTAATGCCTAAACCTACATATTTATTACAGATATTTATTTTGTGGCATGTTGCAATGTCTTCCTGCTTCCCTCACTTCTTTGTATTGCAAAGACCATAAGCTACTAGTTGCTCTCCTTCCCTTAGGAGATTGATACCTTATCAGCTCCCGGAAATGAATTTTTTGAGAAATAGAGGTCACACCCCCAAAACCTTTTCCACTTCACAGGTAACAGCTACCTTATCTTTCAAAAATAGTCTAACTGATACATATCTAATTAAATTCCCATTGGTTCTTCCAAATTTGCTTTTAGTTTTTTTTTTCTTCTGTTCACTGACCTGAAGAAGGATTTGTTTGCCTGAAACCTTGTCTGATATTCTTTAGCTATGGCAGTAGATGTAATAAAAGAAGCATTACTGCCGCTTGTAAACTTTGTCTTGCCTGTATCCTTACATTGTTTTTGCAGCAACACAACCATTATAAAGATGGTATCAGTTTAAATTCTCTCAGCAAGAAAAGAGAGCCACCTTGCTTCTCCTTCTTTAACTCTGAGATTGCATGCAAGATTGCACAATATAATATTTTCTTCTTAACTTCATTACTTCTGGAAAATTAAAGATAAAATTAAAGATAAATTCACTATTTTATCATTAATTTCTTATCTTTCTATAAAGATTTTTAGTCATGTAGTTATGTTTATGATGCTGTTTTGCATAATAAAAAAATAATGTATTAACAAATGCACAAGAAAAATGTATGGCTTGTTTTGCATGCACCTTCAATAAAAAGCTTATTGTCTAATGTATTTTGATATTAAATATCAATATGCTACCATATTTTCTCTTTGGCATGCCAGCAGAATAAACATTAAGTAGGATTAAAAATTGGATAAAGACAGATGTTATTTATAAACTTAAAATTCCCAAAAAGACCAGTATGAGGTCTGGATAGCCAAGAACTATAGCAATGACTAGAAACCAGTGTTGCCAAAGGCATATTCTAGCTTATCTTAGACTTTGGTGATACTAATAATTGTATCAATGCTCTGATTTGCCTTGAGTTATTACCAGTACTCCCAATATACTAAATTTTCACTTCCTTTTAAAAAATTACCATCCTTCTATCCATAACTTACATGCACTTCTCACATCTTCCACATGGTTAAAAGTAAATGGAATTATCTTTTATTCCTGTACACAACTGTAAGGTATGAGGTAGACTCTGAATTCAATGTGATAACTTCTTGAGGGTTTTTAAAATGTTTGATTTTGGGGTTTATTTTGTATTTATTTGAGTTTCACATTTATTTTGCAGTAAGATATTGTCTTTAGGAATCTCTAAACAGGACTTAGAACCTCATTTGTATTTTTAAACATTCTTTAAAAATATATAAATAATTTTTTTTTTGCCAGCCAAAAAAAACCCAAAACCAGCGAGATACAATTCAGTACTTTATCTAGCTTCCCATTAATGTGATGCTCATCAGAAAACACCAGGAGAAATTCACCTCCAGAAGCTGCAGCAAAACAATTTAATGTAATTACTAGATATAGCACACTGCATGTCAGCTTCTAGACAGCGCTTTCAGCTAACTCTTGGTGTAGAAGAGACATAGCAGAAAAAAAGAATAGCTCATATCTTCAGTGCTTAACTCTTGATATATGTAAGTGTTTCTTCTTAGGAAAAAGTGGGTGTGAAGAGCATATGCTTTTATACACACACTTACTCCATTTTTAATTCTTGAACAAAGTGCAGTATGGACAAAGCAGTGCTTCGTTTCCAGAGTAACGAGTCAAAGCTGAAGCAGGTTTTTTAAAAGCTCAGCAAAAACTTCCTCTAATTAAATACAGTCAATTTTCCTTGTACCCAGCACCCACCAAGACGATCATGTCAGATTTTTCAAAATAACTTGGCACTGCAAGTACTAGTCTACTCTGCAATCTGAACGTTAATTTGGATATGTAGATGAAACCTTAACCAATCAAAAAATTTGTCACTTCATATATGCAAATTCTTTCTCTTGGGGTTCAGAACTACGGATGAGCCTTACTTTGAATTTTATTATAGTCAAAGAGAATAAAAGTTTCTTCAGAATTCAGGAACTCAGCTCCAACACTCAAGAGTTAACATCAGATTTTTATTCCATTTGCAGAGACAGGACTAATCTTTTCCAGTTTCCTTGTCCCCAAGCCATCAAAAGACACTAATTTTAGCTGACACTGGATTCCTATTGATTTCTGACTGCCTAGGTGAGTGTTAAGACATTAGTGACAATGAAGAATTACTTGTCTGCATAGCATGTTGTGTATTGCAACATTCACTACACGCAAGAAACTTCGATCAGTGACAGTGACAGCTTGATATGTACAAGACTTCAAAATTACTGATGTCACACAGAATATCAGCTTTTAAGTGTGGTTTAAAGTCTTGACACCTAATTCGTCACATCCTTGCACAGAATTACAAACTGTATATTTGTCATATTACTTCATGCCTCCATTTGTACTTTCAAAATGATTTCACAAACATAAAACTGTCAAATTATGATGATTAATTTTAAATGCGTACCTATCTTGCAAATGCTTGCACTAAATTCACAGCAACAGATTTTGTATTTTGTCTTCCATACTTAAACATTGTGCATAAAACAATAAAATCTTAACAGTTCCCCCATTAAAAAATCAACTGCAAAAATAGAATAATTTCATAAATAGAATTTAACATTTTCAATCTTCTTTATGATTACTGTGCACTTTCCTTATATTTCTGCTTGAGGGTTTGTGTAAGGTGAGAAGCCTTGAAACATTAATATAGTTATAAATACAAACTTTTATTAATCTGACAGGATGTAAGATAAAAGCCACTTGAAGCTTTTTATAGCCTGAGGGACTATGTTGATTCCTTTCTGCACTCATTTCTTAGAGTATTAAAAATGCATTATTGGGAGTGCTCTGATAACTGCTTACATGTCTATATATTCAACTCAGCAATTGTTTATGTTAGAATTATGGACTTGGTTTTCTATTCAGAGAGTTAGTTGCTTGCCTCCTTGCTGCATCTTGAAGCTATTTTAGTTCGAATTATATTAGAGAACCACATACAAAAGAATTCTTTGTTCACAGCCAATCCAACAAAATAGAGAAGGCTACAGAGGCACCTATAGCTCCAGGGCCCAGTAAATTAGGTCTTGACAAGAAAAATAAAAGGAATAAAAGTTGTCACATGTAAGAGGGTGGATTGGGTGTGCTGTCTGCCACCGAGAGAGGAAAGTATGTTTTCTTATAAATTGAAAGTATGTTTATTTTACATATTAAAAAAAAACTCCACATATTCTTAGATAACAGAATCTTAGACAAAGAAGTTGGCTTCATATTCTTTCTTTGTATGATAAAAAAAGAAAGAAGTCAGACTAGAAATCCCTATGAAATTTACACTATTGTGGCAACTGTCCATTTTTATGCTAGCCATGAAAGACGCAGAGGACAACAGCTCCAGAGCATTTAAATTTTGCAACACCCTTATTGGTGTGTGTACAGCAGCACAGTCAGAAAATGGGATCTATTTGCAGAGGCTGCTTCAGAATAAAATGGCTTTTTTCTCTTGTTTCCGTGTTTCGGTCTTTTTACAAAAGGCTGAAAATTAATTTGCATTGAAAATCCTGGTATCATCAAAATGTTGATTTTGACCCTTATTTCTAATGTTCATATCATGAAACTGATATGATTTTAAATATTATTCACAGAGTGGAATGCATTTTGTTTGTTTGCTGTAGATGTCTTATTAGCTATGTTATTTTCCTTAATACTTATACTTAGCTGAGGCATAGAAATAAGTGGAAAGTAATAAAATGAGATTAATGTACAATTTTGATTGGTTTACATGGAACATTACTTTAATACAAGCTGTATACAGTGGATTATTTTTAACTTGATTAGCCCTTAATGATATAGATAGGATGTGATTTTAGTCATGTTTGTGTCGCTATTTGCAAACTTTTGCATTGTATCAGAGAAATCTAGTTCTATGTCGCATTTCCCATTTGGTCAGTATTAACTTGCATGCAAATTGTACACATGCTATCCTTTAGTTCTAGTCAGGCTTGTTCTGATTTCTAGTTTCTTCCGTTCACACTTCCCAGGGATGAGGATCCATTTTTTGTTTTATTTCAGAGCTTGTAA
The DNA here is from genome assembly GCA_024733675.1 of Psilopsiagon aymara. Classification (NCBI taxonomy): domain Eukaryota; kingdom Metazoa; phylum Chordata; class Aves; order Psittaciformes; family Psittacidae; genus Psilopsiagon; species Psilopsiagon aymara. Next base: position 7,675 of record JANRGW010025471.1, read on the forward strand.
CAAAGACATTTTGTTTCAATCACTTCGAAGTTCTTTAAAAGATTAGATCCTTGTATCTGATTTCTGTATTTGAAAAAAAAAAAAACAAACACACACACAAAAAAACCCACAAAATAACCCAGGCAGAAGGAATTATCTACTGAAAACATTGAAAATATTAATAGTATATTGAAAACATATCAGAATATAACAGGGACTATTTTTGATTCATCTGTGTTGCACCCATCATCCTTAAAACACTATGTTACTTATTTATAATTTTATATACCTGTTGAATTCAGTAATGCAGTAAGCTGAAAGCTCATTCTTTAATGCTATATGTGATGTTACTTTGGACCAGGAGGGAATAATTGCTACTTTAAGAATCTTTGTTGGAAGCTATTAATCAGAATTATAGACAGTTTTTCATTAGAGCACTGAAGTATTGAGGGTTTTTTCTACAATCATGTGAGCCAATGTTTTTTCTTTTAAAAAGCCTTTTCTTAAATGCCTTTTTTTGCTTCAGTGTTCACTTGAAGGATTTCACAATCCAATATTTTAAACAACCAGTCATGATGAGGGAATAGAAACAGTGACATAACTGGGAAATAGTAGGGTAAAAGTCAGTCAAGAGTTTACTGTAAAGTGTTTAAAAGTCAGTCAAATAAATGTTTTTACTGTTTGACTTACAGGAAGATTGGCCTGATCTAGGAGGCGGGGGGACTGCAACAAAATGCATATATATTTCAAACAGGGTAAAGGAAAATGAGAATATGAGGCGACAGCTTCAAAATTTGAAAGATATTAGAACTACTTAAGTAATTGGGGTGTGCAAATGTAAAAGACGAGAGTACAATAAATGTCAGGTATGAATTTGTTGAGACTCAGTGTCCTTTTTTGCTGGAATAACTGGCTTACAGAATGGAAGGAATGGCAAATATGATATAAAGTCATTTCAGTAATATTTTGATGGGATCATATGGCATGAAATTCCTATAAGCAAACTAGAAAAACACATTTTAGGAGCCTCTGTTATGAAGTATATGAACTACTAGGAACAAAAATTTTCAAGTAACTATCAAACTTTCATTGTCAATAGCTAGGCCATAAGTATACCTACAGGTTCAAGCACCATGACCAGCCTCATCTGGGGACTTCAACCAGGTACCTTCTCACACATTGGCTTGAGAGCTGCATCAAATATTTGACCCTCTGCCTCCATCCCTGCCTGATCCCTAGAGTGTGAATGATATGCTGTGCCACCTGTCTTCTTAATGTTCTGGTTTGACTTCTGACCTGTCTTGTCACTACAGACAAGTCTGGTAGTCACTGGACTGTGGCTGAAACCAGTTACTATCATCAGACCTGCTTTGCTTGCCATGCTAATGTACCAATGGGACTTGTACCCCTTGTTCATTAAGGTATCTGCCTCTGTCTGCCCTACTGTCACCACTACCTTTCTTTGCAAAGCAATCTCAGTCTGGCTGCAGCTTGACAGTCAGTACAGGAATCATCCCAAGTGAAATCTGCCCTCAGTCCATTTCTACTCTCCACAGCACTGAAAACATGCCAAAGCTAACTGCTGTGAAAGTTATGCATACTTGGAATACCCATATTGGACAGGAGAATGAAATCCAAAAGGAATAACAAAGTCAGGGTCTGATCTACTGAGTAGGGTTGTTCTGGGTTCAGCAATAGCAGTCATTTTTTTTCTTCTTCTTAGTAGCTGGTGCAGTGCTGTGGTTTTGACTTTCGGCCTGGGAACAGCACTGATAACACCAATGCTTTTAGTTGCTGCAGAGTAATGTTTACTCTGACCAAGGACTTTCTGAGTTTCATGCTCTTCCAGGGAGGAGGGGAAGCCGGGAGGAAGCAGAGACAGGACACCTGACCCAAACTGACCAAAGAGGTATTCTACACCACAGCACATCATGCCCAGTTATATAAACTTGGGGCAGTTACCAGGCAGGGTTAGATCACTGCTGGGTCAGGCTGGGTATTGGTCAGCGGGTGGTGAGCATTTGTGTTCTCTTCCCTTGTTATTTCCCTTATCATTATTTTTATTGGTGGTAGCAGTAGTGATTTATATTATACCTTAGTTACTGGACTGTTCTTATCTCAACCCGTGGAAGTTACATTCTTTCAATTCTCCTCCCCATCCCCATTCTTCTGGGAGCGGGGGGAGGGAAGGGGGAGAGTGAGAGAGCAGCAGATCCTATTATGCTGATGGTCTCCTTCCAAACAAAAGAATTAGCTTCATCTTTTCCATATTTTGCTTGGCACAACACTTCTTGAAAGCTTATAAACCTCAGAAAAAAATAAAAGAAAAAGTTGACACCACTGCAGATAATCAGCTTAGAGTTTTAGAATGTTATCTGTGCCTTTTAATCAAGTTCTGTTTAATAAAAATTAAAATTAATATAGCTTTAATATACCATTTAATAAAGTTAATGCATTTTATGCAGAAAAGTAACTTACTTAGCCTTTTACTTTTAGTCTTGGACAAGCTACAACTCCTCTTCTGAGATGAGTATATAGACACCTCTTAAAATAACTGCTTTTGTGCAGTGCACCAGGGTTTTTGTCATGCTTCTCTCTGGCCTGGTTTTTAAGGTACTTAATAATATAGCCAAGTACGATTACAGTCTGATATTTTTAGTTAAAATTCTCACATTTTTTACAGATTGTTAACAAAAATGCTACGCACACACATACTATTTTGGGCATAAAACGGACTCACTAAATGAGACAGCACACATCTTACTTTTTATTCTAGATGACACTTTTCTGTGGCAAATTTAGTGTTTGTTGATGCCTGAATTATATGTGCTGGTCTTCTGCTTTCTGGGTCTCAAGGTGTTACACAGCTGTTACAGTACACCTCTAAGGCAATTCCTTTGTTAAAAAAAGGGGAGTCAATATAATCTTTTCTGTTTGGCCTTTCTCATTCATGCTACTGTTTACTTTTCTAACCTCATAGCTGCTAAGAAACAACTTTCTATTTCAAAAGAGAAGATAGACCATCTATTTATATGGCTTCTTATTTTCCACAAACTTCTTTTGGCCTAAATGGAATTTTGGAAAAAAAAAAAAAAGTAAAGACCTATCGGAAATGTTTCTCATCTGGTCAGAGGGAGGAAATAATTCATGGTTCTTTCTTCACACTAAGAAAGATCTCGTTAATATGATGCCATAGAAAATTATCAGTTATATGAAAAAAATATCTTAAAAATTAATGACTGGGATTCCACAATTGTAGAGGTCTGTAGGGATGCCTTCACAGCATCAAGATCCAAGAGTGTATAGCAGTGCTTAAGGTGTGACTGTCACAGCTGCAAGATAACTATTATGATTTAGAGAGCACAGACACTTCTGCATATGCTTGGTGACATTTACCTGTTTAAATTATTAAATATTTGGAAGACTGTGATTGAACAAGATGGGTAGGTTTGGCATGTTTCTAAAGCTACATCAGATGTAATGAGCTTGACCTTCAGCTTCATAACTAAACTTTAGCTTATTCTTCAGATTTTTTCTTTACAAATTCAACAATTGTGACTGCATGGATTTGCAGATATTTCAACCTACCTGACCTTTTGGACAGAGAGGAGTTCTGTACAGTGGAATAATTCTGATTTTGCTTCTTAATGTGATTTGCAAAAAATTTGCAATTAGAAACTTCAATACACTCTAGAAACTCACAGAAGCCAGATACATAGTTTTTCTCTTTCAAAGACAGCTAATAGTCCTACATTCCAAATTAAAGTGATGTCAAAAAAGTAATGCTACAAGTATTTCTGCACAATATTTTCATATTTTCTTCTCCATTACAGAATTTCAGAGGTAAATAAAATATTCTTCTGTACTACTTAAATGAGTTTTTTAAAGGACATTTGAAGTTAAATAGCAAAAGAAGCACTGGAAGTATTTATGAAGCAGAAAATAACCTCAGCATCAAACACAGGAAACAGATACACTATGCCTAAGTGAATATTTGTAAGACAAACATGAACAGCGTTGTGAACAGTTGTGCTTACTTATATAACTGCGAGCTGAATAATTTTTCATACAAAATATATTTAATTGAAAACTCTTCAGAGTAATTAAGATGTATAAAGCGAGATATGCGAAGATAGTCTTTGAAATGCTCAGATAAGCATCCACTTGAAGGAACATTAAACAATATACAGAAGAGAATATTTTTGTACATCAGTATACCATGATCTTGTTCCTTATGGTTAACATTTTTAATCTGTGTATTGCAAAACCATTAAGAAATTACATTGCTTTTAAGCATTGAAAAGTTACTGATCCTAACAATCCACTTACAGGAATCATATTTCTCTTGTGATAAGAAATAATCTGATATATTTAAATATTTGGGAGGGTTTTCATTATTTTAACAAATGTTACTGAAACCAACAAGTTATTTCTAAATATTAACATTCATTTAATTATTAATATTGAATTGTTGGGTTTTGCATTTAAATTGAATGATATACAACAAAGCAACTGCTTTATAAAAATGAACTGATATGTGCATGGAACAAAGCATTATTGAAACGAAATGCAAAAAGAACATATTTCATAGAAATCTGTATCCCTTTCTTGTGCTGTCCTCCACCATGGTGTACATATTGTATACGTAATTCAAAAGCACAACAAATAGTTAATTGCTAAATTTCTTTTTAAAGCACAAACATATTGTCAAATATTTGTTTTCAAAGTTTAAAGTTTCCTTACAAAAATCATTTTTCCTTTGTAAGTACACCCTTACAGAGGACTAAGAAGTCTACTGTCTTCCAACAGAAAGTTGATCATAATTTTTAAGACAAGTAAAACCTGAAAGAAACTATTAAAAGATCAGGTAGTAAATTTAAAAGAAAAGAAATTATAAGTTAAAAATCCTTACACAATTATAGTACCGTACTTCAGGTCACATACTATAATCTTTCACGGTATTATTATATCTTTGTGTAGGCAACTACATAGCTAAAAAATTGATAGAAAGCCTCATCATTCTGATGAGATTGTACTTTTTACTGCTGTATTGACCAAGTTATTTTTATTTTCCTGTGTATCATCATGTGTCATTGTCATGGGTTCAGAAGCAACAGTCATTTTTCTCCTTCTTGGTAGCTGGTGACTTGTGGCCTGAGAACAGTGCTGATAACACCAATGTTTTTAGTTATGGCTTAGTGATGTTTGGTCTGGCCAAGG
>JANRGW010025474.1:0-21490 GCA_024733675.1 Psilopsiagon aymara
TTCTTATCTCAACCTGTGGGAGTTGCATTCTTTCGATTCTCCTTCCCATCCCTCCAGGAGCAGAGGGAAGAAAAAGAAAGGAAGTGAGTGAACAAACTGCGTGGCTGATTTACAGTTTAAAACCACGACACAATCCCAAAGCAGGACTGGTATATAAGGACTTCTGTTGTCCCACAAAAGTTTGGATTTCTAATAAAGGATGTCTTCCACAGCATATCGCAGAACAAGGAATTCAAAGTCATGACTGGATTTCACTTTGTTCCTACCATACTGTCAATGCTAAGGCAGGTTTAGTTTTGGAGAGTGAAGACTTTCGGCTTAGTTTTAATTTATATCATAAAGGAAAATCCTGGAAACTCTGCCTAACCTGTCTTGTCCTAAGTGAAATATTAGCATTGCTGTGGTTTAATAACAGGATGGTTGCCATAATATCCTGCATCTTCATAACACTGTTCAGGCAGTTTTTGCAAGGATTTGCTGTTCTTACACCAAACCGATGGAGCCTTTATGTTATTGCAGCATTTCTGGTTCTGCCTAATGCAGTTTTCAGACTAAGGGTTACTTTTATTTATGCTTTGGTTTTGCTTTTACTCACTCCAGATACAATGTTAGCATTAACAAATAATGGAAATACTTTATGGATGGGAAAACTGTAGGTTAAGATCTGTCTTAAAACAATCAATACAGAAGACAGGCAATCAGACTATCCTCCCCATTCTATACAGCAACATAATCAGAATGTAGTTGAACTGTAGGACTGGAAGAAATGTCAAGTCATCCAATCCAAGATGGCTTTGGTCGGGATGGGGCTGTGCAGTTATCACATACTGTGCATCATTCCTTGTAATGTGGCTGGACATGCAACAACCTCGTCACCAAAAGGCCTGGCCAGGGAGGATGCACATTCATGGGCCAGTGCTCCAGCTGAGGAGTGCTCCATACCCAGCAAAACAAAATAACCATCTATTGTGCCCTTACACAACACTGATGCTATTACAGCCCACAGTGGCAGTTTCCTTTTTTGCAGCCACATTATCCATCCATTCATATTCCTGTGTGATCCATCCCAACCACCAGATGCTTTTCTGCAGTGCTATAGCTTAATTATTCCCTGCTTGTACTCATGCTTTTCATTTTCTCTCCTTTGTCTGTGCTGAATTTCATCTTACTGATATTACACTGAGTTTTAATCTCATCCTCAAAAGTGCTTGCCACCTCGCTCAGCCTTGAGTTATTCACAGACTTTAGAGAACTGTTGCCCAATTCATCATTCAAGTAATTCATGAAAATAACAAGTAGTCCCAAACAGGGACCCAGCTCACCAGATAAACTTGCAGGGTTTCTGTTACCTTCCCAGTTTAACAATTGCTGTTTTCAATGACTGCATTTAGTTGTGGACATGATCTCCAGTAATTCCCTCTGGGCTATATTTTCCTAAGCTGCTACTGAGAATGTCCCCCAAATCAAGATGCAATACTATTATTGATATCAGTCTTATGAAAGAAGGAAATAGGATTGATTTGATTTGCTCTTGATGCACATGTTGGCTGTATCTTAGGGACTTTTTATCCTCTCTGTTATTATACTTTAGTTGTTTACCTGGTCCCTGGATCCCCATGTTTTCTGAGTATTGAAATTAGGTTGCCTGGTGACAGTATGAAGTTGGTGTCTTCTCTTTCCTTCTTTAAGCGTTATATTTGACCCTCTCCAGTCCCATGGATTCTTCCTTACTCTCTTAGAGACTTATAGCTGATGAACAGGTGAGACATGCACCTCGTGTTTGTCCCCTCTGACCAGACCCTACACCCCAAGAGCACTCAAGACTGGATGGGACAAGCCATGCTGCATGAGTCTTGGTGAACTTGCTGCACAGGCTGGAACAAGTACAGGGGGGTCCTTCATGCTCCAGCATGAAGCCCACATGTCCCAGTGTGCATGTTTCAAAGGCAGGTTTGACTTATTCCTTGAGATACTGGGATACAGTGGATGACAGTGAGGAAGAGCAACTCTCTATTGTTCCTACTTCTTCTTGTTGTTACTGATTTTAGAGGACAAGAAAAATGTAGACTCAAGACCTGTGTTGTGCCACTTGTGACTGTACCCTGAAAATAAAACACTTGAAGAAGTTTATACTTACATCAGAGGCTCCCAGGACTTAGGCTTGATGAAGATAGCTATGGGATAGAGTTGTGCAACTTGTAGTCGTTTGATAGCATTTCCCGACACATCGAGTATACAGTGCTTGCCCTGTTGGAAACAGATCGTAGAATCATAGAATCATAGAGTAGTTAGTGTTGGAAAGCACCTTAAGATCATCCAGTTCCAACCCCCCTGCCATGGGCAGGGACACCTCACACTACACCATATCACCCAAGGCTATGTCAACCCGGCCTTGAACACTACCAGGGACGGAGCATTCACAACTTCCCTGGGCAAATGGATGAGGATGTTCTTATTTTTTCAGAGTTTGCTGCAGATCAGCCAGAAGAAGAGAAGCAATTCTGCAACACAATGCCCTGGAATGGGCCATTACTGGAGCACCAGGGAAGGTGGACCACAGGCCATGAACTTGACTGCTCTGCACTCTTCCCTTTGCACTGGTGCGAATACAAAATATACACAGGAGATGTTACTTTTGCTGGGATGAACTTTGTGGGGGAAGAGGATTTTCTTCAGAAATGAGAAAAAATAAGTTCATAAAAGTAATAAGATGCCTAGGTTCTTACTGGTTAATTCAGTTCTTGTTTGTGTCAAAGACTTCCTGTTTCACCTGAGGCAAGTAATTTAATCTTTCTGTGCTTTGTTCTTTTGCCTCTGTGAAAGTGAGATAAGTTTATTTACCAGTCTCACAGGGAGGGAGAGGAAAGGCTGTTCTGGCGCTTACTTGAGGCGCCGTGTTAGATCCCTGGATGCACTACATCCAAGCACAAAAAGTACCGAGGATGTAGTCATTTAAAGTCAGAGACACCACTTGTGGAGTCTTTGTAAAGCCTATAAATATTAGGATGCCATTTTGCAGCTATTTTATACTTTTGGCAGAAGAATCATGTCTGAGATACAATGCTGAAACAAAATGTGTTTCATGGGCAATAAAACTAGTGTCAACCTACCCTTTCTGCCACGAATCTCACAGACTGGACACTAGTTCCATATAAATTATCATTGTACTGCCCAGCTTCTATAAATTTGTGCTCTTGGATGTCTTTTTCCATTTGTTCTCTTGAAATGACAAAATGATAATCTCTCCCATCCACCTCATAGTCACGCTTCGGCCGTGTGGTATCTGCATGAAACAAAAGACAGAAGATCAAGAAGACTGTAACAACATCTAATGCACAAAAAGCAGTAGTTCAGGTTTGCTCAGTGAGCAATGCTGGGTCTACACCGAGTGGAGGTACCCACAGCTAGAAGCAGATCTTTGCCTACTACATGTTGCTTTCAATGGAGTTATGACAATGAACTTGTCTTTTTGTAGGAATGCCTTCTGGTGTTTACTTCCAATCAATAGTTACAGCCTAACATAAAAATAGGGGTTGCCAGAATTCCGCTCTTTTTTTCAGCAGGATCATACACAAACCTCAAATATATAATGCATTCCAGATTCTAAACCTAATCCTATTACAGTGATAAAATGAATTACAAACCCATCAATTCAATTTAGCCTTAATTATAAGCTTTATTCTGATTTCATCTCTATCAGTTTTAAGCTGGAGTATTTGCAGAGACAACAGTTTTAATTGAAATATGACTGCAATCAGGGCCTGAAATAAGCACCCAGTGAGCTCTAATGATCCAAGATAAAAACACTGCTTTCAGATTAGACAGTCTAGATCTAACATCACAGATCACTCCAGATTTTTATTGGTGGATGCTGTGTAATTGAGTTGAAACATTTTACATTTTACCAATATTTCAAACTTTTCTCTTAAGAAACCAAAGATTACTTGATTATAAACTGAATAAACAGCTAGAAGGCTCCTTGTTTAAAAATTGCTATAGCTTTTGGGACATGAGAAATTCTTTCCATCCTTTCAGAATCTTTATTTATTTGATCATTTCCCCTTTTTCTTTATGATGGACAAATGGCTTTTGAGAAACTCAGCTACATATAGTTCACAGGTACTACTTTCACAGCAATTTACTTAATGGATGGAACCAAGCTCACTCAGCTATGGAACTAGGAGCAAAATCACACTTACGTGGTACACACGACCCAAACTTATCAGGGAATTCAGATATCAAATCATCGTTGATCCGATCTTTCATAGGACCCAGGATTATCACCGGCCTGGTGTAATTAACTGAACAACAAAAAGAAAGGCACATTTTGATGATCTTACTGGCAACAACAGTAAATCTTCCCAAAGATGCACTAACCAGAGTTGTTGCCTTCATGTATGAAGTGAAAACTTAGGGGTATATTTTCTTGATGAATAACTGATTTATTGACATGGATAAGGAAAACTGAATGAGTACTACTCATTCTGCAGCGCTCTGTGATGGTCCATCTAAGCGTAGACAAATGACTATGTGGAAGTATTTGTATTTGCTATTGCACAACAAAATCACACCCAAATGCTTGCAGATGGACTCCCTCAGGAAGCATGGAAAGGACAGTGTAGGATTTTTTTCCCCCCAGTTACATGAGTTCACCCTCAATTAAATCAGGTGGGTGCACTCCCATTTTCTGTTGCTTTTCCCTAGATCCATCTACATAGGCTAAGGGCACATATCACAAGAGAAAAAGAATTAATGCTTCCCATGTAACAATGTTGCAGCAAACGTAGAAAATCTGCATCAATATTTAGCAGACTAATGATCATGCTTATTAGTAAGACTATTAGGAACTGGGGGCTAGCGAGGGAGACCCTTACATCATTTGTTTTCTATGCAGTAGACCAAGTGGCCGTAAAAAGGGAGCCATAGAGAATCTAGGGCTGGCACAGCAAAGCTTACTGCTCCGCTGACCCCAAATTGTGAAATGAATAATGTAAGGAACAGTGACAGAAAAGCACATGAAACTTACTTTCCTGTCTTGTGACAGGTTCATAAGAAAGGATGAGGTCTTCTTGGCCTCCTGATGGGAGAAGAAAGAAGAGATTGAAGCTGACAAGCAACACACCAAGTACAAAAGCTTGATAAAATGCTTCACATAGAGACAGACCAGGTTTAACGCTTCTCTGGTAATGCTCTCACCTGAACCATTCCAAAGTCCCTCATAATTTCAAGATGTGGAGACCACTTTTTTCCTTTCTGCCCTTCCCTGCTGCATGTTTCAATTTTTTTTTTGCTAAAATTGGGCTTTTTCAGTGATAGGCAATAAAGCTTCATTTCCTGATTTGACAACAGGGCTGTTTGCAAGGATAGTGAAGAAATTTAAGATGCAATTCTTCTGTGTGCCCAATTGCTAAGGCGCTAACATGCTGCTGCAGGGCAAACCTACAGGCTACCGAAACTGGACAGTTTTTGCCCTCAGAATACACACATTTTGGTTGATCATCCCTCTGTGCATAACCTCCATAGTCTAGTTGATTCACAGCCTGACATCTAGCTATGAGCTGTTTTCTGACCCTTATCCTTTCCCTGAACAGAAATCTCACAACACTGTATTTTATGCACTTATCCACTCCTGTTAGGATACTGCTTTTTCCTTATGGTGTCATTTAGGTGACTAAAGCAGAGAAATTTGCCATGAGAAACAAGTGCCACTGTATGGATCATGGCTCTGGTGCAGGTGTACAGCCTCAGTGCATCATTCTTCTCCCATCCATGGGAATGCAGGAGGAGAGAAAGGAGGATTCTTGAACTTAATGCACGAATAATCCCTGAGCATTTCTCTTTCTGGACCACTGTCACATACTTGCTACCACAAAAGAGCTCTGCTTCTAAATATGACTTAGGCTTAGCAAAGTTTAAGATTGTGATTTTATTTTTACTCACTTTGGGGCAAATAAAAACCTATACTGATGTGTTAGGGAAGATGAGACCAAGCTAGTAATGATGCAGAAGCACCATTTTTAATAAAAAGAAGAGATTCAGCAGCTTTTGAGGGTCAGGGAACATAATGTATGATAACTGTGGATAATGGATTTTCCTCTGTATTTGCAAATGTTTGATATTGTAATGACTTGTTTAACTTTGGCTTTTTGCAAACTTAAAACCTGAGAATTATTGTGACACTGGGTTTTATGCATCAGATGTGTTATTTTTCCTTAAGTTTCTCTGGACATTTTAGGGGTGATATAAAACTCAAGATGCCCCATCCCCCTGGGGTGGATGAGGATGTGCCTGCACTGATTGCCCTCCATCCCTCATGAACCAAGACAGAGATTGTCAATCGTAGGGTGGGAGATGAAGCCATCATGCACTGAGTATGTGAAGGGAAGCCTGTCTGTACCAAATACATTTGTACAAACACAATCTTAAACTTGAAAATACTCATTTGAATGGCACTCAGACCCACAGACAGGGATTTCAGTTAACTTCAGAAACCTATATTGTGATTGCTTTTGTCTAAGCTAAAACCATAGGTACCCTTTGGAGTCAATGGGTGTCAACAGATAGGCAAGTGCTTATTCTAAGACATGAGTTGTCAGAGCTATTTTAGATGTCTACTTTGGGATGAGAGAAAAAGTCAGAAGGGTGTGTTTATCATCTCCATTGTCCCATAATGGCATTTAAACAGCAAGGTCAGATGCAGACACCTGCACTTAAACAGCAGAATCAGGGTAAGGGTTGTGGAGACAAATGACCCTGTTATTTCATGGAAGTCCTGTGAAACTGTGGCCATACTGATGGCAAAGAAAGTATCTCCAGCCCACTCAAACTGTGCTGAAGCTTAAGACATTGGAGAGGGCTGCAGCAAGTATGGAGAAGTTTTGAGGCTGTCATACACAGAACTTAAAAGTAGATATCTTCCTAAGTCAAGGCTCTTCAGCATGAGTTGAGTTTCAGACTCAACATGGAGTATGAGTGTAGGGAAAGCTGCACCATTTCCACTGGTTTTCTTTTCTGGAAAAAGGGCTCAGGAAGATCAAATTTCTCTGAGTAACATCCTTCCACTGTCCAGAGAAAATCCTCTAAGTCCTCAGAGGGTAATGCACACGTTAATTCTACCAGCTGGTATTCTTTAATGATCTCTACTCAGTCAGTGCTGTATGGTTCTTAAGTAGTCCATAAAGTATTAAGTATAATGAAGAGCTCTAAAGTCAATCAATAATTAGATTGCTATAAAGTTGCAATGGCTTTCAGGTGTGAGACAGTGTGAAATTCAGCAGGACACAGGCTCTTCTTTATCACTTAACTAAGCTTCATTAAGTGCTTAATGAGCACAGGCTTCTTGTCTGGATCTGAAGTCAAAGAAGGCTTAGTTTTCTGTCATCATCATTTAGGTTTTGGGCTAATGTATGAATTACCTGATTGCAAGATCCTGGAGAAATCAATTTATTGTGTTTTCATCTGCACAGACTGCACTGGACAGTCAATATCTGAGCCTCTATTTGGCTCAAAAGCCCTTTCCTGGACCTCTATTTATGCAAGCAAACCCACAGTTTTTTTAAATATGCTGACAGTTAGGAAAGGCTGAAAATCTAATTTGTAAAAAGATCATCAGGAGTCTGAGAACAAACTTCAGGCTGAAAAGTGCTCTGGTGGCACTATCTTTGTAAGATCAATATAGTTTGTGAGGGCATAATATGAACTTTAATACCTGTGCCAGTTTAAGTGTGCCTGAATAATATATTAATCCTTAGGGAGTATAAGAGTCAATGTGAGTCTTAATTAATCAGTGGCCTAACACAATAATCAGATGCCTTTAACCTTGTTGAGTCTTCAAATCTCATTTCAAGACTGACTTGCTGACTTGCAGACAGAGGGTAAAAGATTTTGTCACTAAACATTTCCCTTATTTTTCGCTTTTAGTTATGCACTGTCTCTAGGAAATGGGTGCAATCACAACCAGTTATGCATTTAGGCTACATAGATGTGGTGATATGTGTGCAATTTTGATGACAGCGGTAAAAACCTCTACTGAACTACGTGCGAGAGCGTTACAACGTATATGCAGTAGAGACACTTGGAAGTCATGGCCATTATGGAAATCATATCTTGCAAAATGAAACTGATGAGTCCATGGTAAAAAAAATATGTTCTTAGAAGCTTGTTTTGAAAAAGAAATCAGAACATTTTAAGTTACAGAGCTCAAAATAAACTTTCAATCACGCTTTGATGAGCTGGTTCAGGGATAAGTCAAAGTTAGCTGTGTGCATCCTTATAACACAAAGAGTAACTTTGTGCTAGACCAGGACTTTATATACCACTGCAAACTTGGTTTTACTGCTGAGAACAGGTATGAGACAACTAACAAAATTATAGCCTTCATGTGAGCATGGCCAGTGTGATGCAGCAGCAGCTGTGGGGCAGCTCAGCCCCCTTTAGATCAGGCCAGCATTTGTTTCTGGCTCAAAAATCCTTTCAATCTTTTTATAAAGGAACAGATCCTGCTGTCAGATGTGTTTGTGGTTCTCATGTTAGTGGAGCTGAAGGTTATCTCTTGGGATAAAGAAAATCCCACTACTGGCTCCTGCTCTTTTGCTCATTACAAGGCGAGTGCTGAGAGTGCTGGAAAAAGAAACCAGGTTTACTATCTGCAACAGCCTTGTTGCTAAGAAGTGGTCAAATAATTTTCCCTTGAGCCCATATAGGAGGACTTTCAGTTGTATTTCTATTATATTTTGAAATAAAAAGTATCTGCTTTCTGTCAAGAAGTTGATTTTCTAGCCCTTAAGCCCAAGACATGAGCAATACTTCAACGAAATACACAGTTATTTAAGCAATATATTCTAAATAAATATGAATGCATCAGAATATCTCCTAGAAAAAGCCCAGTTGATTTGTGACTCCTCTGTTAATCACTGTCCAGGGCACAGCCTGTACAGCTCTCAGGAGCCTTCAGCATCAGTTTATGCAGTTGTACCCCTGGTTTGGAATGGTTCTAGGCATGATCAAGTAGTACAGGTTTCGACACTAGCTACTTTCCATCATGAGAAGCAAAAGTTAGAGAAACATGTTAAAACAATTGCCAGAGACCCACTAGAAGAAATGCAGGACACTTCACTCTGAACTGCAGCTGACCCGTTTTTATAGGGACAAATATGAATATTACAGGGGAACGCATGGCACTTGGCACTTGCCAGTGATTTCTTATCTACACACTTTTGTTTGTGCAGGTCAAGGTTTCAAGAATCATAGAATCTTGGAAGCATAGAATCGTTTAGGTTGGAAAAGACCTTTAACATCATTGTGCCCAGCTATAAACCTAACGCTGCCAAGTCCCACTGAACTGTGTCCCTAAGTGCCACATCTACACATCTTTAAAATACCTCAAGGAATGGTGACTCCAGCACTTGCCTGGGCAGCCTGTTCCAGTGGTCGACAACCCTTTCAGTGAAGAAAGTTTTCCTAATATCCAGTCTTAATCTCCCCTGGCGCAGCTCGAGGCCGTTTCCTCTTGTCCCGTCACTTTTTACTTGGGAGAAGAGACAGACCATCCTCACTCCATCCTCCTGTCAGGCAGTTGTAGAGAGCAACAAGGTCCCCCCTGAGCCTTCTCTTCTCCAGAATGAACCCCTCAGGTCCCTCAGCCGTTCCCCATCACACTGTGCTCCAGACCCTTCACCAGCTCTGTTGCCGCTCTCTGGCCCTGCTCCAGCACCTCAATGTCTCTCTTGTAGTGAGGGGCCCAGAACTGAACACAAGATTCGAGGAGCAGCCTCACCAGTGCCCAGTAGAGGGTACAGGATGATCACTGCCCTGGCCCTGCGGGACACACTATTGCTGACACAGACCAGGATGCCATCGTCTGCCTGGGTACAAGCTGCTCATGTTCAGCTGCTGTTGACCAACAACCCCAGGTCCTTTTCCAGACATCAGCTTTCCAGCCACTCTTCCACAATTTTCCACAATTCAGAGAGAAGTGAGGCAGGCAACCCCTTTACTCTTGCTCATTTACCGGGGAAATAGAAGAGGGGCACCAGGAGAGGGTACAAACCCATGCAAAACCCTTGAGGTCTCCAGCAGTTTTCAATCTGCTCCCCATGAATTTTTCAGCTTCACTTGTTTTTTCCGCTCTTAGTATGCCCAATTTCATGAGTGCGCAGGCTGAGGGCTAGAAGAGTGTGCAAGTCAGCATACACGGTGCCCTTGTAAAATAACCTGTAGTGCCTCATGTTGTACACACAAATTCTCCTCTAAGCAGCACTACATCACCTGAAGAAGAGCTTTCCAGCATGTCTGGTTCCAAATAGAGTTAAACCAAACTTGGTTCTGTGGCAATGAGTGATGCTGGATCCTGTTCCTAGCTACCCAGATGCAAACAAGAAGAGCAGAAATAGTAACTTCATGCTGTCTTAATCCTACCAGGAATGAGCTTTACCTTGAGCACTTATTCTTTTTTTCCCTTTCATGAGTGAGAAATAAATTAGAAGGCAGTGAGGAATAAGCCTTTAAGAAATGCTCACAGACTAGGTCCTAGGTCTGATAATTACTCTTCCCACGTGGATATTGATATGCTTCTGCTGTGCAGTGTCCTCTCTCAACAGTCTCACAAGGTCAGAACTGCAGTGAAATAAGACAACTTCTTCATGACAGGTCTCATCTCTCTTGATACCCTCACAATTTGTTAACTGCTCTCTCTGACCACCCACTTTTTTGCTTTCCTGTTTCTCATTCTTCTCTTTTCCTGATTTGTAACTTCTCTAGGGGAGAATTGCTGCTATGAGCTCTGTGATGGGACATAATGTTGACATAGGGTAGCTACCCTAGGTCATACCTTCAAATGTCATGTCAGCACACACCAACAAACCCTTAGCAAAAGTAATTAGGCCCTTTGGACACTAAGTCCTGGAGTTTAAAGCCACTCTTTTTGGCATAACTTAAGATCAGCTTCCTCTGCTTCTAAATGACATAGCTCTTCCACAGACACAGTATGAAGCTCTGCCTGCATCTTCTCCACCAGGCAACAGTTGTTGGACATAGCAGCCCTGTGTGGAGATCCAGCCAAAAGGATGTAGGCTGCATGCTGCTGGGGTGAGACGGGAGCTTGTCCAGATGGCAATCACTCCTGAAGGACAGTGCCTGCCATGGGTAGTTGTTATCCGAACACTACATTTCCTCCTAAGTAACTATGTCCCAACTAATTTCTCCAAACCACCTCTATCCCCTTTTTGCACCTCAAAACATACACTTTGTTTCAAGCTATTGCACAGCCAATGAGGAATTAGCTACCTGGCCTGTCTTATGATAACATTTGGGAACTACCTTTTGTTTGGCTGCATTTGGGCACCCCTGTGAAGTCTCCTGTTTGGGAGCCCATCAGGCACTCAGCCACCAGCCTAGATTCTCCTCTGGGGTTCTGCCATGAGCTCACACTGAAACAAACACACGCAGCAGAGATTTGACTCATGCAAACCTTTGAAAACGCAGTCTATTGACTCATTCCTGGTTGTAAACTCAGTCTGGGGAAAGAGCATCTTATATTTCAAACATAGCATCCTCCTCCCCTCCTAAGTAAAGGACATATTAACAATAAAGCGGTTCAGAATTGGATCTTGGCAGTTCAAGAGCACCTACTGTTTTCTTGTGACTCTGGCAATTGCTTTCCAAGGAAACCTTTGCAGTACAAGAGAATACATACTAATTTACCATTTCTGAATTGCATAGGATTAGCTGTATTACTGAAACAAACCACTGTTTATTGACAGAGCTCAACTGCTATGCGCTATACCAAGGCTAGTAAGTATGAGGTATGATACCAATGATTACCTGAATGTATGTGGGTGCTTAGCACAAGTGCGAGTGACTGGTGGAAAACTTGATTCGCTAAGCAAATGGCTTGAATGAAATAAACAACTGAGTGATTTAGTAAGCAATCTACAATTTTAATTACCTTTCATTACATTTGCAGTCATTTATTTAAGGCCTTATTTTTCTGCTTTTCAACACTTTAAGAAAGATATTGGTTAAATTTTGGGGTATTACTAATAGTTACCCAGAACAGGCAACCTTCCTCTTGGCTGTATGATCAGATACAGCCTGTAATTCAAACCAAATCTACTTGCAGGGTTGTGACCTCCACTTAGAGAGAATCAGTGACATTCAGGGGCAGTGCCTAAGGGGTGAAAGTCTATCTTACCTTTTTTTGAAGACTTCAATATGCATTAGGAAATCTGTACTGCCAAAATTAAGGGCTCAACAAAATTTCAGGGAATATTTCCTAGCCCTTCATACAGGTATGCAGAATTGCAATAAAACGTGTGACCTTGTAAAAAGGATGCCTTTTGCAGATTTGACTACAGCCATGTAGCAATTTTACTCTTTAAAAGATCATCAAGAAACTGCCCCCACCTTGCTGAAATAAACTTCTTGTCACTAAACTAAATAATCTTGATTTTCATAGCGTACCCAAGGCCAGGTTTGGTTTATGTCCCAGAATACATTCCAAATAATAACCTTCCTTCTCTTATAAAGGTTGCAGTTTTCTTTTACAGCTTTATACTCAAGATGTGGTCATAAATTTGAATTCCAAGCCATTTGCTCCAACCGTCTTTTTTTAGCATTAACAAAACAGCAGCAAGGGATAAAATCAAATAAAAGAGACAAAGAGAACAAGCAATGCAAAGTAAAAGGACTCTAATGAAAGCAGTAACTTACTGTAGCTACTTTCACTATCGCTGGCATTAGAAGAAACATGTTCTGCAAGAACAGTACAGCAAATTAAAGAACATAACCAAGCACCACAGAGCTGCAGAAACTTAAAAGAACTGCCACGGTCATGCAAAGGCAATTGTGCAGAAAGGAAATCAAAACTGTGCAGTGACATCCCCTGAAAACTCTGAGAATTTACACAGGTAAAATGAAAGCTTTCTCTCTTGTGATAGGAAGAAATAGTGATACGTGTTATGGCAAAGCCATGTCTTTTCTTCATGAGACAGTTAGTTACATCTCAGATAACTTAACTTCAAAGGATATTATGGTTCACTTGAATCTCACAGATGTCTTGAGTAATTTTATGAAACCTGAGTGTCCGCTCATATTATTCTGTGATATCTCTAATATACATCATTAATGCATTGAAGCTTTTCCTGTTAAACTTCTAACCTGAGTCCATCTTTAATCACTGTGCACTATCCTAAAGGGCTAACAAAGTAATATGAAAAGGGGTTTGCTATCAAATATTGTCACTGTATCCATTTTACCCTGTCCAAAATGAAAAGGCAAAGCCAATGACAAAACTAAGAAAACAACTGGAAAAAGAATCTTTCTTCAGACATTGTGGAGCCTCAGGATTTGAGCTAGAGTATGAAAACCTTTGTGAGTCTAGATGGTTGAATAGGGATATAAGAACTATGATGATGGGTCAGAGTTGTGGTTTGGCAAGTCTGGTTGACCTGTTTCTGTTATCATATTATTTAAAGGAGGATGCAATCTACATCATGCGGAGCTGCTGCTCTAAAACTGTCAGCAGACAGTTTATGGTTAGTCAGACCATGCTGTATGGTCTCCAGGAGGTCTGCAGAGCCACATTAAACAGTGGTTTTAATAGTATTACTGGTAGAAATGCTGATCACTTTACACCTGAAAGATCATTTGACAGTTGAAATACTTTAGTGGGCCTAGGACACTTAGAAGTCAATGGCATAATGGCTATGCATGGAGGAGCCACCCTGGGTTAATGACAAAGGCACAGTGGTTAAATGGAGAATGGCTACAAATGAACCATCTCCTGACAAAGACCAGGAGCCAAAATTGGTCCAACATTTGTCATTAAACCAGTGGGCAGATTAGGCTGTGCGTGACCCACAACACTAACCCACAAGTGCTTCTAAACATTCCCCATGAAAGAAGGAACTCTTCTAATAAAGGCTGAGAATTCCCTGGGATGAACCCAGACTAGACCCTGCAAGAATGCCATAAAGGATGGCTATGTGAACAGTGTCAAGAACACTTCTCTGCATGGTGCTGTGTTTGCCACTCACACTAATGCAATGGCTTAAGGCTCATAGGGTGGGACTGATGGGGTTACTGGAGCAGAAGAAATGTAAGGGGATGCTCTCTGATAAAAATAGTAATGGAAAACTCTGATCTCAGGCTTAATAAGAAGCTTTAAAAAATTAAACTTCTATTTTGAAGAAAACAGTATACTGACTTTTGGACATTTCCTGTCAAGTTAACAGGGGCTCTGTCAAGCTAATATGCGATACAGACCCTGAAGAGCTTTACTAAACAAGAACAAATATCCTTTGTAGTAAGAGCTGTCTTTAAAATCTTATCTGAGTTGAATATTAGTGAAATTTGGATGGGCAGTAATGTCTAGAGATGTGGCAGTAATTGAGAGACAGGGGCAATATTAGTAGAGAAAGTGGAATCTGTGTAATACTTTTGTGCTACTTTTCCCTCAGCAATTTGCAGATTTCAGTTATCTCCTTTCAAGTGACTGGATATTATGGAGATTTGTCTTTGTAGGGATGCAGATATTCAGGAGAGTTATCAGATCAGAAGTGTTCTCTTTACAGGGAACGATCTGCATTTGTTGCTAATGAGCTGCCATGACACTTCAAGTAACAGCATGTTTAAAATTCAGGTGGCAGTGACATTTGCTGTCTATCACTGACAAAACTTGTCTGGCAGAACTATTCTCCATACAAGAGATGAAGCTTTCATCTTTAAATTGTCACCTACTGAATGGCTTAAAGGTACACCATTAAAATGTCCCTTCAACAAATCAGTCAGAAACAGAATAATCTTTAAAACTCTGTGCATGGATGTGCATTCCTGCAATTAAAAAGCACATATAAAACAGTAGGCGATGCAATGTTAACATTCACACACATTTTGCTCCAATTATTTGGTGCTCAAGAAAAAGAATAAGAAAAGAGGAAGAAGCAGCCAAACACATGCAAGAGGCATTTTGTTTAAATTAGTTAGCTCTGGATACAGAATATAATGTAGTTCGCTATATAGAAATCAGCTGCAAATATTTCACTCTATACAAGTTTTCTGGTCTAATTTTAGACAAAGCAAAATTGTTTCTGGGAAATTATCTAACACGTTCTAACACTTTCTGCAATGCCAAGTCTTGAGACAGTATTGCTGCATCAGAAAAAGAAATGGATTAAGGCTGTATGACGGAGAATATATTGGTAATGGTGAAATGGATCCAAAATTAGCTTTGGCGAAAGCATGGTCTTCTCTAGCCTGCAAATGACTTCTTCCATTAACAACAAACACTAACCTAAAATCCAGCAAAGTAACAAACGCTCCCATGCAAAAAGCTGAAAATGCAGAAGCAACAGCAGAGACTGATTTTCTATTGATCTCCTCAGGGTGTGATCAAGTTAAAATATTTAGCTTTCTGTTTAGATGGAGAGGGAGGGGTTGTTGCTGGAAAGAACAGTCTAGGCAGCAAAATGAGTTCTAGGTATGCTACTCTACAGAACTGCCATGATGGGAACAATAACATACTGTCAGAAACAAAAGGTGTTATTACAAAAGAAGTGGAAGTGTCTGCTTGATACACTGTATGTTATTTAATATTGTCATGCAGAACAAAATGATTGAAACATCTTTAATGCATTCACAGCTGCGTAACAAATAAAACTCTTTATCTTGTGCATGCTAGGAGTGGAGGGTCCTCAGAGAAGGAACAGAAGCCAAAACAAAACAAAACAAAAAGAGATTTACAGTGACCATTCCTGGGAACTTACTCAGAGTCTTTGTTCCATAACCGTCGTCACCTAATCCGGGGATGTCCTGCACGGAAGTCCCCAGAGAGAGCAATGAGAAAGGAAGAACAGCCGCAGAAGAGGAAGGAAGAAGTCAGTGGAGTTGAAATGGATACTACCATGACTGACCATGTTGATTGAGCAATCTGGATCCCTGCTTTTTCTTTCTGAAACAATTTTAGACCCATGTTCTATGGGAATGCAGCCAATGGAAGAGGCAGTGACCATGATACATGGCTTTTGGAGCTGTGAGGAAGAAGGAACAACCAGATAAATAAAGTTCCAGAAACGATCCTCACAGGAGAAATTTAAGAGAATTATGATGGAAAAAAGTTAGGATTTGTCTTGGAACTATGCTTTTAATAAAGCTGGTTCTCTATACAATTTAAGCAAGCAGTAAATGCCTAAGGAGGTAGACATTCCAAGATCTGATTTACTTCTTTAAGCTGTTAGCATGGCTGCTTCATTTAATTGTTAAACTTTCAGTGAAGCTGTCCATGGCATGCAACTTGGCGAATGTCAAAGGCAAAACAGAGATTAGAGCAGACCTTTTAAACAGTAATAATTTAGTACTGTGAAAGAAAGCATTATTTTGAGACAGTTCTTGTCTGGGAATATTTAATCAGAGACAAATACAGATTATGACACGTGCCACAATAACTTTCAGAAGCCACATTTGATCTTTCAAAATTTCAGGCCACTGTTTTATTCCTCTGAAAATGTTTCCAGGGATGGAAGGACCAGCTGGATCCAAACTGCAGTCACACATTGGTCACAGTAGTAATACCTGTCCTGCCTGCCTACAACACATATATGCCTAGATGTGTGGGATACTGGTATCATGCGTGTCACCAATTTTGTGTGCTGCTGCATGTGACATTGTCTCCAAGAGGTTACTTACGTTCTGGATCACTTGTTTCCTGCTCACTCTGCTCCTTGCTCTTGTAGAATGGGAATTTTCGTGAAAAGATGAAGTTCTTTTTACGCTTGTCATTGAATGACTGTGAAGGAGAAAAGGCATGGGGCAAAAACAGGGACGTCTAATTGTTGTCACACTCATGCTGACAAAACAACTAGTTTGTAAAAGTGGAGAGAACTGTAGTGACTCAAATCAGTCCAAATCAAGCGGCTGCAAAGAATTGGAGGTGGTTGTGGTGAGGTCTGCAGGAAAAGCCTCTGGAGACTGGATTGATTTGATTACAGAGGTCTCAAAGTACAACCTTTGGCTCCTCATTTGGAAACTATTGTGTTTAGCTTGTTCAGATGAAGGACTACAGATGGCTCAGCATGCTTTGAGATCAAGCCACTTATCTTTAATCATTGCAGACTGCACACAGGACTAATTAACTGGCTAAAAAAGAATAGGCTGCAAAGAAGAAAGAGGGCGCTTTTGATTTACCTGTAGTAGATGCATGAGTTCAGTCCTCTGGCAATTAAAATCAAACACTTTTTTTCTTGGTAACTGTTTCTGATTTCATAGTGTTTCATTTGGCCTCTTAATTGACAACTTCTCAAGTGTCTTTTAATGTTTTTTTTTTCTTGCATAACTTTTAAAACCAACATTGTTTTATTTTATACATGTATATTTATTCATTAGGTTCCTCTGGGTATGATTTTAGTTTTATGTGATTTAGAGATGGAATTCTGCTGATAAGCAATATTTCAGTGCATGTTGAGAAATACATATTGCTTTCATTCTTCAAATGGGGAATTAATATGGAAGAAATTAAGGGTTTTTACATGATAAAACCTTTGACTTTACAGATAGTCACTAAAGCTCATGTAAAGCTTTAGTGGTAAAAGCAGGATATGCCTACTTGGGAAATTTATTTTAGATACTAAATGAGGAGTTAGGGTTCCCATTACAGTCAGCTGAGAGCTGTAGATAGTGCTTACATGAAGTGATCTGTGCTGTCCTTCAATGTTTTCAATTGTTTCCTATACTGAGCATATGTAATGCCCAGACATGACCTTACAAGCGACCACCTCCAAGAGAGCAGAGACCATCTTAACTCATTTAAAGGACCAGTCTCATGTGTTTGTCATTGCTCAAATGAAATAGAACCAGTACTTGGCCCCAATTTTGAACTCCAAATTCAGAACATCATTTATTTTCTCACATTTTGGAAGCACAGCATAAAATGTGGTTTAGAATATGTATTTCTGAAAGATGAGAAGTCCTGAAAGCCTCTATTAAACCAGTTGTCTACTTGTGTCACGGAAGTTTCATGCCACTTTTACATTTCAAGCATTTAAAAAGTTCAGTAACTGAAAAAAAAAGGAACAAAAAAAAATTGCACACATTGAAGAAATGATCCATGAAAATCTCTCAGAGTGTGTAAACATTCAATGTGAAATTAATGTGGAGGTCATGCGCAAATAATCCAGACAGCATGCGATTTCAAAACAAAGCAAATATGAAAGAAAGCCAGAGAAAGAAATAAATGCACATGAAGGATTAAAGTAATCTATGGATGAAAAGAGGACTGACATGCATGTTACATCACTTTAATGACCTAAAGGATATAATTAAATTAAAATGTGTTTTCTGTGACCATTTCTTTTAATTTTTCCAAAGAAAGGAATGTAGCATGTCAACATTTCCCATTGTGAAAATGTTTATCACGATTCATTTGAATTTGATATTGTAATACTATATCAATACACTT
Organism: Psilopsiagon aymara; assembly: GCA_024733675.1. Lineage (NCBI taxonomy): Eukaryota > Metazoa > Chordata > Aves > Psittaciformes > Psittacidae > Psilopsiagon > Psilopsiagon aymara. Next base: position 18,449 of record JANRGW010025474.1, read on the forward strand.
TAAAAGGAAAAAACAATATATACACAATAGCACCTCAAAAAACAAAGGGATTTTAAAATGATATTAACTTCATTACCAAATGCCATTTCACTTTGCTATTCAAGAGAATGCTATCAAATTGATAAATACACATTCTGTGCTTCACAGAGATTATACAATAAATAACAATTATAAGCATTCTTTTCCATTTCCCCCCACAACAGTCTAAAGCAAAAACTTCATAAGGTCTATTTTCATCAGAAAAGCATAATCTTATGTATGATTCAACAGCATACACCAAATGAAACTGATATATTGCAGTATTATAAAACCTTTTCTCCTTTTTCAATTTCTAGCACTGGATTGCCTTTTTAATATGTATCATTGCACTTCATTTAGAGAATCAAAATCTGGCAGTTCATAGCAGGTTACTATTATGCCCAACTGTGTCACTGCATTTACACTAGTAAAAAGCTTTGTTTCTAAAATAAAATGGACTCTTAGTTTATTAATAGATAGAAGCAAATGTTTATGCATGTGCTAATATTTCTGTAGATTAATAGATGTGTATATTCATGTTAATGACCATATGTACAATTATAGTGTAATCAGAGGGTTTATATTTAACATAATAAAGAAATTGTAAAATATAAACCACTGAAACGGGTCTGATCCTGAAACCTTCTAGAAATACTCAGTCCTTGGCATTAACTAAATGGGTTTACCAAGTACTTATTTGCTTGTATGTTAAGTGCATGCTGCTTCACAAGAAACCAAAGTCGGGAGCCTTGATTTTAGTTTTGTGTCCAATATAAATGTGATTAAAATCAGGCTAATGATCTCCACTTTAAGGATATGAAATCCTGCAGAGACACCCAGCAAATGCTTCTTGCAGATACCACAATATATATCTGCAATGTATATAATGAGATAAGAAGGTTGGCAAAGAGACGAGAGGAAGACTCATAGAGAACAAGCCCATGTTTTTATTGGGCACAGTGTTAATTTCAGATTTTGCTCTGTTACTGGAGTGAAATAGCTGTAGGATACATCATATAAACACAGACTGGTTTGGGTTGGAAGGGAGCTTGAAGCTCAACCTTTTCCAACTCCCTCCCTCAAGCAGGGACGCCTTCCACTAGGTCAGGTTGTTCAAAGCCCCATCTAACCTGGCCAAATGACTACATCTCTCAGCCCAATGCAAAAGTTGCGCGCAACTGGGATTGAAATTGTGATACTAAGCTTAGGCTTGATTCAACAGTCTTTATGCAGGCAGAGTTTCTGAAAACCAACAAAGAAGCGCCTGAAAATGGGTTCCTGTATAAGTCACCATTTCTTTTCCATGAATACTGCAAAACCCTGTAAAGGCAAATAACTCAGGCATTTCGGTTGCAGTGAAAAACCTGTACAATAAATAAGTTTTATACCTCATTGCCATCAGTTCACACAGACTACCCCTAACGTAGGAACTGGCATTAGAAAGGACTTTGAATAGACAAGTGCCTAAGACTAAAAAGCAAATGAAATTTTCAAGTGCTGCTTGATAACTGGGCAGAGAGGGTCATTCTTCACAACATCTCAACTCTGACAAGAAAAAGAGTCTTTTCTCAGTAAAAAAGCTGCAAAAAGCTTTCAGCGATGTCCTGGCGTGAATCTTTGTTTGTCACTACTTAGGCATAGACTGTGTTTTGCAGAAGCCAAGAAAAATTTGTGATATGCACTCTTGTTTGACCAAACATCCCCAGATGTCCCCACTTATGTAAGTCTGTCTTACACATGGCTTACATTTCCCTGGTTGTGACAGACATGAAGACACTGTGTGTTTCTTCTTAAGAAATCCCTTTGGTATTTTTTGTGCCAACATCATTTTTGTAATTTAAATGCTTTTCCCTGTGTGCAGCAGCCATATGGATGCTCCTAATTAGCTAATAGGATAGCGTTTTTATGGAGGAATTTTTTATGTAACGTTGAATAAACAACCTAATTTCAAAATTTGCTTTATAGTGGTAAACCTCATGAAGAATAGCACATCAGTAATGTGATAGCTGTACCATAGCGCAAACCATATTGTTCACTTTGAGCTTCTTCCCAGTTGTAGCTGATCCATGCTGTTTATACTGTTCAGTGCAGATGTGCTCTTGACAGCAGTTGTCCTCTTTATGCTTTGCAGAAGAGCCTATGTTGGGCAAGATTTCTTTAGATGCTCTAAAAGCTCTAAAAGCAACTATGACTTCTAAAAGCCATTAAACTTCTAAATATGCTGGGAATGCTTTTGCTGTTTCATTCAACCGATGCTAATCCTCAGTTATGAGCTGGGAACCAGGGTCTGGGGATCACCTGGGAAAAGGCTGTTCCAGAGCACTGGCTGTGAAATTCTTTTATACAGGGAGTAGGTGAATTTAATTTACCACCTATTTTTAGGAAGGTTTGAGCTAAGCTTTAGCCTAGTTTTTGTTATATATTTATCTGTGTGAGTCCTATTCTGAGATTGCTCTAGAAGCATATAAAAGTTCATTCATTTTACTCCTCATGTACACAAGCTTTTTTATTCTTCTTTAGTACCTGGTTTTGACCTAAATTAAAAGAAAAGCCTTCTCTTGTACAGATATCTACAAAAATCTACAAAATTTATCATTGATATTATGTCCCTGCAATCCTTTTATCTATATTTAATTCACTCTTTCATTAATTTAATTCATACTTTCTATATTGTGGACATTCTTTTACTCTGTTTGAATACTGACTTTAATAGAGGTTTGGGCACTCAAACACTGTTAAATCTGTACCTGTTAAATCTCTCCCATTATACTGAAAAGTCACAGTTACCAGGAAGAAAAGTTTTGGACTGTAACATAGTGATTTTTCTCATTTCCACCATATTTGAAAAATCATGGCAGTCAGGTGAAGTTCCCAAAGACTGGAAAAAGGGAAATATAACCCCCATGTTCAAAAATGGAGGACCTGGGGAATTACAGACCAATCAGTGTCACCTCTGTGCCTGGCAAAATCTTGGAGCAGATTCTCCTGGAAGGCATGCTGAGGCACATGAAGAACAACAAGGTG
>JANRGW010025474.1:22655-38292 GCA_024733675.1 Psilopsiagon aymara
CCCAGGGAAGTTGTGAATGCTCCATCCCTGGTGGTGTTCAAGGCCGGGTTGGACATAGCCTTGGGTGACATGGTTTAGTGTGAGGTGTCCCTGCCCACAGCAGGGGGGTTGGAACTGTATGATCTTAAGGTCCTTTCCAACCCTAACTATTCTATGATCCTATTCTATGATTCTATGATATACTTGGCTGTGGATGGGGTTCTCAGAAACAGAAAGCTCTGAATGATGTCCTTACAGACATGCAGAAGATAAGCTGTTAGTGGCAACTGTAAGCCTAGTAATAATATACAGCGTTCAAACAGTATATTCTTTATGACATATATCTTTCATCCTCAGTCTGGCCACACAGTTACATGCTGGCAAGCAACACTTGCCAAGTTCTCTACATCTTTTTTATGAGGTGTAGGGGGAAGAATGTCCCTGTTCTATTAAGTTCAACCTTAAATTTTCTTAGATTCTGCAAGTATTTATGGAGGGAAAAAGGAAGGCCTGGGCTACAGTCATTCAACATTGAATTTTCGCACTGTGATCTGCTCTGGTGTGAACAAACAGGGTGAGAAGCTCAGATGAAGATAACTCTGCTTGCTTAGTTCTTCCATGAAGCTACAGGGAGGCTGGAATCTTAGAAAGATCCAATATGAAAAGGTACAAGCCTGACTGCAAACTGTTTTTAAGATTGACTTAATGCCATTTGTCAGCCAGCAACTCCATTTTATTTCCTAACAAAACAACAGTTAAAACCAACATAAAATACCAGGGAAACAGAAAGACTTGAAAGAAAAGCAGGTAAAAGCGGTATTTCCAATTCTGCAAATATGTATTTAACTGAGTGCTAGGTACATAGGGAATATTCATCTGTGCTCATTTACCCTGCATCATTGTCAGCAGGATTGAAATACCTCTATAAAGGCCCTGTGCACGTGACAGTCAAGGTCATTGACAAGTACCTGAAGGTTGTATACAAAGAGGTGGGAAAGATTTGTTCAAGCAGCAACACTGAAATTAATTGTGTGAAAATAAGAAAGGGCAAAGCTCCTTGACAGTGAAATCAATTTGGATGTAGAGTAATCTGCCCCAAGGGGAATGGAAAGCCTACATCATTTTCACATTTAAAACAAATCTGCTAGTCTTAAGTACTGTGGGGAGTAACACTGCAGTGCTGGGAGAGAATGCGGTGGTGAAGGGAAAAGAGCTAAATAATAAGCCTCTCCCAGATCTAATGTTTGTGTTTCTTGATGAGAAGCTCACAGATCCAGCTAGGATCCAGCATGTGTGCTCACACGTGAACCTGTCTCAGCATCCTTAGTGCAACAGTGACAAAAGAGCATCAAAGATCAGTGGAACATTGGTGCCCACTTGGCAAAGTTTTGAGACTGTCAAATCATCAGACCAGACCCATAGTTTTTCCTACTGTGTACACTCTAGGACCTTTATTGGCTTGATCTTCAAGCCTCAGTTTTGGTCAGGTGTTTTATCATATCCTTTTCTTAATTGATTCCCAGTTGACTGCTGGTGCTTCTTTAGATTGATTTGCAAATGAAATTGAGGGTTTGGGTCTCCTCTATGCAATCTTTTGAATTACTCTCACTAATAAATAAAGCTGCAGGTGTTAAGTTATTAATGTTGCTAAAAAAAACCCATGCTCCTTCATCACTGTTTTTTGTGGAATCATTTATTGTGCAACCAAGTGCTGTGTACTTGACTTGTGCAACTGTAAACTACTGCATGGAATGGACCAAGAATAAGTTGCATAAAGATCTTACACTTATTTTGTGAAGTAGCATTGGAGAAAGATTTACAATTCCTACATGGTTTCAGACTATTCAGTGAAAGATAATTGGAGCAGATTTCTCTAGAACTGTCCTTGTAAGTTAAAAGGAAGAGTATTTGTGCTCACTGCTGAGTGGTGTAGAAGGCTGAATTATGGCAAGGGTCTGGCTCTGGTGAATCATGCCTGGGTCATGGTTTTCATTTAAAACATTGATTTGTTTAGGCCGCACAACAAAAATTTTGAAAACTAAAGGCATGGGTGACCAGAAACAAAGTCAATCTCTGAGACTGGGGTGAGGTTTGTGTAGGAGGTGAAGTTTCTACATCTCTCAATAATACATCACATGCCACCGGTCTCACAGGCAGGATATCAAATTAAACTGTCTTTGGCATTGACCAAGGTTGATAGTTCCTTTGTCCCTATCACGTCCTGAACGAGGCCTGTGAGTCACTACGTTGATCATAACTGAACTGCTTGAATTTGAATGAGCCAGAAATAATGACATGAGACTGCGTCATCTTGATGAGTGTTAACGCTTAACTCCACTCTTCCAGAGCTTTGTGTGAACTCTTACTAGAGGAAAACTTTTTTCTGTTCTAGTTCTTTGACAAATTCTATTGCCAACTCTATGCATTCTTTTTTCCATCCACCTTTTTAGAAGAAAAGCCAAGTAACTATGGCATCAGCTATACATACATGCAAATTTCCTACCATTTAATTCAGGGCATTAGACAATGAGCTATAAAAATAGCACATACATGAAGTTAAACTCAGCACAAATTTCTGCTGGAACAGCTTAGGAGGAAAGCAACTAAATCTCATCTATAAACTTTGACATTCTACCTGTGCTAGCAAATTTTCACTGTGTTGTAGTTAATCTTTGACCAATTTATACATTACACTACATACCTTTATGTCAGTGATTCTCTTAAGCATTTCTTTTACCTAAGCAGGGATGGCACACACTTGTTGCAGGATAGAAAACGCTGATACTACAGTCCCTAAAATTATGGCCACCTAAGAAGCAATATTATAAATAAACTCCACACAATTATCAGGCTAAAGAAACTGGAAAATCTATGAAATACAGGTATTTAAATAGCTCATTAACTGAAGAAAATATTCCATCAGTATTTTCTTTGACTGTCGGTTGCCAACAGGCAGAAACAACCCAAAAAACCCAAGTTCCTTCGAGCATGCCAGTTTCTTGCTAGAGTCAATACTACTCCTGTTGCATAAAATGGAGCTGAACACTCACTTGCTTTGCTTTACTATTGACTGTGACCTGGGCCTAACAGGCTTTATTATTAAATTATTGCATGTCTTTGTGGAATGCCTTGAGATATCCTGGAGCACTGAGACACTGTACAGTTAAATTTTCCTGTCTATATGCTGTTTTATCATCTGAATTTCATTTGATTACTTCAGCACATGAATGAAGTAGTTGCTGATGACAGGAGTATTTCTAATGTACCTTGCAGAAGTGCTGAGCAGAATGTGTTCAGCTCAAGGGGAGAGGTCAGGGAAGCCCAATAATACGGGCTCAGGTCAAACCAGAAGTGCAGCCACTGCCGGGCACCAGCTCCAACCATCATGAAATGTGAAGACAGGACTACAGAGGATGTGAAAATGCATGAAAGAGCAAGGGCAGATGGACAAATGAGTCTGCTCCAAGACGAAAGCTGCATTGGCGGGAATGATGCTGAGATCTGATTCTTCTATGTCACCTTATGCACCCCTCGTTTCTGAGGCCTTGCAAGAACTCTGAGCCTTTATGAGAACTTAAATCCAACAGAGAGAAAACCAGAAGCAAGACAGGAACAAAGTCAGATGGAGAAAAGCAGTTTGTTTCTCCTCCCTGTGCTGGGCAATTTAACACTGAAGTTCTGGAGAGTATCTTCAGATCTACTCATGCCCTGTTCCAATAGACCTGCTAATGCTGTGCCCTTGAGCGAAGCAGAAAATACTGCTGCTCAGCAATTTGCTTTCAGTAATTTCCACCAGCTTCTTTTTGATTTCTTATAAGGACCTACATTTAAGAAAGAATTAGTGAAGAATTCTTGCAGCATGATTTCACATTACTTCTTTATCCTTGTCATTAATTCCCATTTTATTACAGAGGAAGCATTCTTGAATGACTTCTGAAGAGTTGCAGCAAAATTCCAACACCGTAGAAACAATGGTTTTTAAAAGATTTTATGCCAATTAGTAATGGAGATGTAAACACAGACATTTTATGACATGAATGATTTCCAAAGCTTATTTTAAGTTGCACACATGAAAAATCGTTCCCATTTTTTGCTTACAGCAAAGCGAATTTCAATCATTCTGAGACGGGGGAGTATACAGTAAAATACTGATTCACAACTCTAGCAAATAAATGATATGCAGAGTGATTTTCTATATAAAGCTCATTTCTGAGTAGCAGGGGATTTTTTTTCTTGTCTGTCATTATCCCACCTGTAGCTCTACGTGAAAAGAAGTTCAGGAGCCGGCACTACTTCCACAGCAACAGTGTAATTCCTGTTGGCACCGGAGGAGCTGCATGCTGGGCTAAGGGTTTACCCCTATGTATTTCTAGATAGCTTTACCTAACCTAACCAAACCTAATGTAACGTAACCTATCCAAGCATTTATATTGTGTACTTGGCAAAGTAGTAATGGAAGAGTACATTCAGAACATTACGAGTTCCTAGTTTATCCACCGCAACCACTAGAGCAAAGATTAGTCCGAAAGTGGCTGAGATGTCTATGTTAGGGTTTTAAACTGAGCAGTCTGAATAAGGCCCTGTGGTTCTTAAAGTTTACACTATCATGGCTGATCAAGATAAAGCAGATAAGGACTGTAAATCCTTGACACACTTTAGCCTCGTGAAGCAGTAAAGGGCCATAACCATGTCTTGAAATGTCTGCTGTGTTTCTTGGGAAGTACACCCAGTTAAGGTCCAGAGAAATGGGATTCACTGCATATAGCTTGAAACATTTACTTTGTAGGTGCAGAGATAGTGACCCCAGGCTCTCTCTATAGTCTGTGCACGGTTCATAGCATCTCTTTTAGACAGCAGTAGCAGGTTGGTGCTCTTGATTGTGAAGAAAGAGTGAGCTGTCCACTGTGGGATTTTTGAGGTGGCGATGCATTAATTTAGGAGACAGCAAATCCATATACATATATATATATAAAATCATGTTTTACAACATCGGGGTGCATCAGGGAGCCTACTCTGTCAGTGCAATGTAACCCACTGCGTTACCAGGTTTCCCCAAACCAGCAGCTAGCTCCACAACAAAGTTGCAGGTTTTTGAACACATTCAGATTGTGAATTTTCTTCTATTTCCTCAGTACCAATCACTTTAGGAAATCCATTCATTGTGTCAATGATCTTTAGAAGTGCAAATAAAAGTTGTTCAAAATGCACCAAATATGTGTAAAACTTTCTGAATATGGACTATAAAACAGTTTCTCCCTAAAAGTGGTGAAACTTTTTACACTGAAAACTTAAGCCTAGCAAAACAGTGAAACATCATGTTTTTGATAGACAGGAGAGGGGATACATAGTCTAATATATAGTCACACTTACTAATTAGAGAAGCAGGGATTCATCTGAGATTATCACCCTTTTCTCTGCACTGGTACACCCAGATCTGTCCTGGTGAACAACTAGCACAGACGCTATTGCTGAGACCAGGGCAGGTGTGACTGCAGGTTCTGCTTGGTGAAGATGAAGACATAAAGTCCAGTGCACATATACACTGATAGAAGAAGAAAGAAAACCATGTTTAAACTGCAGCAGTTTGGCCACTTCTAATGATGAAAGTGAAGCACTGGAGTGAGCTGTTTGGGAAGAACATGAAATATCTGTTGTAGCAGACCTTTATGTAGAGACTAGACAAATCTCCAAGACAGGAGGAAGGTACAAATGACACCCTCAGGGCAGGGGTTGGACTCAGTGACCACCTGAGGTTCCAAATGGACCAGTTTTTCTCCAATTTGATGACCAGGCTCAAAGTACCACAATTTTCTTGAACATAAATTGTTCAGGAACAGGTAAGTTGATTTTACTTCCCCCCCGCCAAATAATAGGCTGTCAAAATGTGCCCTATGGATTAAGTCCTGACAGTCGCTAGATTTTGACATTTGGAGGAGAGGTGCATTGAGTATGCAGAAGGATTTATCTATACCACAGTATGGAATTTGCTATCTCAGTCAAATCTAGCTTCTTCCTTTTATGCCTCAGTGCAAAGAGCAAGAAGTCGGCCTTATACTGCAGACAGGACTGTGGGATCCATAAACAGAATCTGCTCATAAGAAATATTATTAAATGCTATCAAACTTCTGGCTGTCATAATAAATACATTCAGAGGCACTTGAAGGGGGAGGCTGAGTGCAGTGTGAGTGACCTGACTGAAATACTAAGAGAGCTGTGGGTGACAAGCTAACTGATTAGACAAACCCTAATGTATGGTGATGGAGAAATATGGTGTTTTACCTAAGATTACACTTCAAGCTAATGGGACACTTCTTTGGGAACAGGCAAAATCCATGAGTATTAGTAGACATGAGATGTTAATAAAGGTCTTTCCAAGAGTTAAAGTTTCCACTATAAAAATATTTTCAAGAGACAGTCAAGAAAGAGCATATGATCTGACAGGGAGGAAAGCAAAAGAGATGCTATTTTTTGTCTCCTGAAAGGCTGGTTGTAATTACAGCAGTTGAGAAAAAAGCAGATTACTGGCTCATCTCTTTTCCTTCTGTAATATATCCATCGTTTGACATTTGTTTTGATTCAGTAAAACAGCCTGTTAAGTTCTCAACCCCTGTGTGTTTTAGCATTAGAAAAGGAGAGGTTATTTTTGTTCAGCTTGAAGGCTATGGTAGGGAGAATTACCAAGAATTCAATATGCCATTTTGGCAGATACATAATCCTGTTCTCTTTGGTAAGCATCAGAAGATACCTGGGACATGATCTTGAGTTCAGCATAGCAGAAAGCATCCTTTTTAGTTAGGTTTATGTAGCTGTAGTTTCCTCCAGAATAAATATTGGACACAAGCCTTTGGGCTGCTCTATTTTCCATTGATTATCCATAGACCAGTGGGCCCTATAGACTGAGGCAGCAAATGCTCAGGAAATCGTAACTGTGTTATCTTAGCTTCATTTATCCTTTTAATGTTAGAAACTTCAAGGTTGGCAGTGCACTGGAAACCCTGCTCTTTGCTGCAGTAGCATGGAGCAGCCATAAGGAACCAGAGGGGTACACTGGTTTCTTTGATACTCCATCCATCCACAGTAACAATTAGAAAAGCTGGTGAAGATCATTTCTACAATTACATAAATGAAACTAGAAACTAACTTAGCCAACAAAACTGAAGCACAACCTTTGCTTGGTGAAATGGAGGTGTTTATATCAGTACTTGCATTTTTTTCCTTGTTACACAGGTATTAGCATCTCTGACTCGCTTGGTATCTTAAAAATGTTAACAGGACCTAGGATTCTGCTGATGTCTCTGAACCTGAGCAAACAAGTTTCTTTTGGTCAAAATAAATAGAACATGAAAGAAAAGTAAACCTGTTGGGTTAAATCAGAGATCCAGTTAGCCCAGTAGGTTTTTCTGAAGTTGTCCAATAACAGATGTTTAGAAGAAACAACAGAAGAAATCTGGTCCTTCCCCTTTTCATGACCTCTATGCTTTTTGAAATCAACAATTAGTATGTCCTGAGCTACATAACAAAAGTGTTAAAAGTTGTCATTGGACCCATTGCCTGAAGAGGTTGTAGTGAGGTGGGGGTTGGCCTCTTCTTCCAAATAATAAGGGATAGGATAAAAGGAAATTGCCTCAAGTTGCTCCAGGGGAGATTTAGACTGGATATTAGGAAAAATTTCTTCAGTGAAAGAGTTGTCAAGCATTGGAACAGGCTGCCCAGGAAAGCAGCTGAGTCACTAGCACTGAAGTTATTGAAAGGATGTGTAGATGTGGTGCTTGGGGACGTAGTTTAGTCATGACTTGGCAGTGATGGGTTAAAGGTTGGACTCGATCTTAAAGGTCTTTTCCAACCTAAAGGATTCTGTGATTCTGTAATTCCTTTTTAATGTATTTATTTTTTTTATACAGTATAGTATCATAGAATCATAGAATAGTTAGGGTTGGAAAGGACCTTAAGATCGTACAGTTCCAACCCCCCTGCCATGGGCAGGGACACCTCACACTAAACCATGTCACCCAAGGCTCTGTCCAACCCGGCCTTGAACACCGCCAGCGATGGAGCATTCACAGCTTCCCTGGGCGACCCATTCCAGTGCCTCACCACCCTTACAGGAAAGAATTTCTTCCTCATATCCAACCTAAACTTCCCCTGTCTAAATTTGAACCCGTTACCCCTTGTCCTATCACTACCGTCCCTAATGAAGAGTCCCTTCCATCCCCAGCTTCCTTATAGCCCCCCTTCAGATACTGTAAAGCTGCTCTGAGGTCTCCACACAGCCTTTTCTTCTCCAGGATGAACAGCCCCAACTTTCTCATCCTATCTCCATATCCTGTAATATTGAGCATCAGAATTTAATTATGCATTGTACGGAAAGGGACTACCCATTTCCTGATTTAAACTTCAGACCAGAGCTGGAGTTTCCTAATTAATGACTCAAATTCCCTGTATCTGTATCCATCCTGATTTCATTTTCTTTATTTTCAGAAGCTATGGATTGGAGGAATTCAATGAAATGAATTAAAAGTGACATAAATATTCTAAATCCCATTTTTTAAAAACGCAGACCTAATTTTCTAGATCAGGTAACACACAAAACTTTGGCTTGCAAAGGAGGAACTTCTGGCCTTTGAAAAGATTATCCTTTAGCAGTACGACTTGCCCACACGGTCATGAATGTATGAGCACAAAGGTGCCACAGACAGACATAGGCCTATTCCTATCTTAATTTTATCTTTATTTCAAACCAGAATAGCTCTCCTGGGCCTACTGCAGCTCTGTTTAGCTGGTCTAATTTCTTCCAGATAAGAAAAGTAAAGGATGTCCTGCTGGGCAGCTTACACCACTTCTGTTTGAACACTGAAAGTCTAAACGGAAATACTGATCCCTAAAATGCACATACATATACATATACTTGAACACCCCATTTTATGAGTTGATGCTTAATTTAACAGTGAAGCCTTCTTCCCTTTATGCTCTTTCAAACACAAGCCTACATTATCTTTTCCCCCAAAGCCTTGAAATGGTGGAATTTTTAGCAAATGCTAACAATAGAAAGTGTGCTCTGAAAAGGGTACAACAGTCTTTGTCTATAATTATGCAATTTCCTAAACACTGAAACAAACATTGATGTGAGTGGCTGGAAGATTAATTTATGCTGATGATAAAAATGGAAAAACAATTTGGGAAATCAAGTGGTAATTAAATTCTTGACAGACTCACTTGAATAAGAACCATTAGTTGTATGACTGAATTATTCCCCTGAGGCTTTGATTATATACAGGAAATAGACATTTAACAAGTGATTTCATTGGCAATATAAAGCCAATTATCTCCCCAAATAAATGGCAACATTAATTTACAGGGTTGCAGACAGTGGTCAGTTCAAACTAAAAAATGGATTTCTGGTTTCTGAAGAAATTCAGTGAGATGAAAAAGTCTCTTCACAATGCATTTTGTTATATATTTTATGCCAAATTATCTGCACGTGCAAATAATGTGCAGAGGCTGAACTCTGATTCTGTATACAAATCTGGAAAACTGGCTGCAGTCAGTGTGATTATTCTGCATTTACACTCAGGAACTGTTCTGTAGAACAGTAACAGGAAAGTGTTTGCAAGTCTGAAATGTTATTTTGCTGGCATATATAGGCTTGGGGCCCACGGTGCTAGGAACTGCATGTTCATAGCTAGAGGAACTTATGATGCTAATCTGTCAGAGAGCAAGGACAGAATAAACTCAAATAAAGCAAGTATTCTTATTCCCATTACAAGGAAAACTGAAGCAAGAAGAGATGAAGAATGGGAATTCCAAACTAGGCAGAGGACCTCAGGAACAGCAAGTCTAGAAGGGACCTGCTGAACCACTTGGTTTCGTCCCTTGCTAACACCTACTGATAACTGTACCCTCTCATCATCAAGTTTTGTCCCTCTCCTGTGTTTTCTGCAGCCAAACAGGAATATTTGCTGATGGCTTTTGAAGCTCTGTCTCTTGGTTTGCTCACAGAAGCCCTCAGCTGTAAATCCCATGCATGCCAACTGGACTGTTATCAAAATAAATCCCTGCAGATGCAATGTCAAGTATTCACTACTGCTACAAATGCAAGCTAGCTTCAGCAGAAAAATACACCTCACCAGCCAGGACCGTGGGCATTTCTCGTGCTGTAACTCTTTGCCAGCCAGATGGCTATCTACAGGATATTAGACATCAGGCTAGTGAGAACTGCTGGCTGTTGGCCACTATAAAGCGATGCTGCAGAGTGGCAACAGTAGGAATGCTGTTCTCTCCAGATATTGATGGTGGAAATTTACTTGCATGTTTTATGACGGCTGGCCCTTTGTGCCTGCTATGAAACACACTTGTATTCAATGTCTGTCACAACTGTCAAAGCAGAACATCCAAAACCTAAACTTTGCTTCCAGGAATCTAAAGTTCAACCTTAGTTTGAGACTTGACAGCTTTTGAAGCCAGGAAATTTACTCTTCTTGCCCTATTTCATTAAACAATTATCCGCCTGCACTGGTTTCAGTCTTCTCTACCCATCACTTAACTAAAATCACAGCTATCACAGTATGCTCTTTGTTTTCTTAATATCTTTTAATCAGAAGGCACTGTCAGTCAGTATTATTATAAAGAGAGCATCTAATTATTTCAAAGATTATATCATACTGTATTCCTGTCTAGATTCCACTATACCCCATGTCTTGTTTGCTACAATCTAAATATTCCTTATGTTGCTAAAATTTGCTGTACTCTGAAACATATCAAACGATTACAAAGTGCAATTTCAAAACCTTTCACTATTTACGTACCCCTTTTGCATCAATTACACCAGGTTTTGCGTTGAATTTCACCGTCTTCAAACGTGCACGCTCCTTTCTTTCAACTCTGGAGAAGAGAAAAAGACAGAAACACACATTGATTATAGCAGTGTTTTGCACAACATATTTGACACCTGATCTCCCAAGAACTACAGGTCAGTCTGTCTCACCTCAATGCCCAGCAAGACCTTGAAGCAGATCCTTCTGGAATCTATGCTAAGGCACATCGACAGTAAGAAGGTGAGTGTTGACAGCCAATATAGCTTCACAAAGGGCCAACTGTGCCTGACTAAATAGGTGGACTCCTATTATGGGGCTGTGGCATTGGTGGATAAAAGAAGAACAACTGACATCATCTACCTGGACTTCTGCAAGGCATTTGACACTGTCCCACATGACATCCCTGTGTCTAAACTTGAAAGGCATGGATTTAATGAATGAGTCACTCAGTAGATAAGGAATTGGAGGGATGGTTGCACTCAAAGAATTGCAGTCAACAACTCGTTGTCCAAGTAGAGACCGGTTATGAACAGTGTTTCTCAGGGGTCAGTATTAGGACTAGAGGTGTTTAACACCTTTGTTGGTGACTTGGATAGTGGGATCAAATGCACCCTTAGCAAGTTTGCCAATGACACCAAGCTGGGTGGTTCAGTTGATACGCTGGAGAGAAGGGATGCCATCCAGAGGGACCTTGACAGACTTGAGAGGTGGGCCAGGGCCAACCTTATGAAGTTCAACAAGGCCCAGTGGAACGTACGGCATCTGGGTTTGGGCAATCCAAACCATTCAATGATTTTATGATTCTGTGAAGCTATTCATGTCCTTACCTTGACTAATACATCATTATTGCAAAAGTGACATTTACTAGCTTTGCAAAATCTTCTTCAGAATCTATCATTTACTTGCGCAACAAAAAATCTGACCATCAACCTATAATTGAAACAGTAACTCTATTTGTCTAAGACTAAGAATCACTCTAGAAAATCCAAGTTGAATTCTGCAAAACTGAATACTTAGGGAAAAAAATAGGTTCATTATATCCTCCAAACTGGTCCATACATGACCCTTTTCCCATTTTCACAGCTTCACTCAAATGACTTCCTACAAATATCTTGATTTCTAAGTCTGAATAGTAAGGATACATTATTTCTGATAATTAGTTTTTAAAATACAACCTCTAGTCTATCTAGTGATAATTAACATGTTTTCTTCTGAGTGTGCTTATATATTTTCTACTGAAACACAGTGAATGTTGGTTACTATAGTTACAGTTTAAATTTAGAATAAATGCATTTCTCTGTAAGCATGGAATATTCACATGGAAACAGCTCAAATGTGGCTTTCAAATTAACTCTGTGTAATTAAAAACACATGAACAGTCCCAAACTCAAACTAGCAGATGAAGTCCCTTGGTAGCACCGATAAGAAATGAAGACTTCAGGCTGTGTAATTGCCTAAAACAGGATTGATGCCTTCTGAGAAAATAATTAGCTCAAATGAACACAGTATTCTACTTATTAATCTGTATTAATATTTAAACTCATTCCAGTCCTAACTTCCTAAAATATCTGCTTTTAACTTCATTTCTTATTCATTGAGTAAAGAAATTTGGAAATTAGCCCTGAAAAGTGGATCTTATGAATTTTGTCATAATTGCTTTAGGAGCCATGGAGGCATCGTGACTTTCTACATGCATAACAGACAGATGCAGAAACATTCTGCATTGCTTTGAGAAGTATATAAATAATGTCATTAAGCGCCGTTAATCCTCCAGGCAAACATGCTACCAGGGTTGCCTGCTGAATATTCCAAATATTTCATAATCTGGTACTGTATTAAGGATAACACAGTGTTGCTCCTATTGCTATTTTCCTGACACCTTCCACAATGAACCTGTTCTCAGTTACTCATAATTTAGCTGAACCATAAACTTCCAAGCTGACATTTCATGTATGTCAGGGTGATTACGGTACTGTTCCTGCTCAAAGCGTCAATGAAATGGTTTAGCTGTTGGAAAAAGCCTGGAATAAAAGAAATAGCTACGCTCAGTTTATAATGCACTTTTAAAGTGCTTCAGCTTCGGTGTTCTACCACCTTCATGGTTTGGGTCTTCATCTTGAAATGCACCAGAGCATTTCAAGACCAGCAAATCATTGGGTTGCTCTGGTGTCAGAAATATACCACTCCTTTTGCTGGAGAAGTCAACCCAATATCTGAATGTGTGAAAAGCTTTGGTTTTACATGCACTGGAGAGGGCTGTTAGAATTTAGCTTGGTTCTCCAAAGATTTCATGTTTGTTGAGGTGGTCAGGGTGCAGGACTGCAGTGGACTAAGACATTCCCATAACATCTCATCTGAGCTACTGGGACACTTTTGCCATAGACAGAGCTAAAAAAGGAACTAAAATGATGCAGGTAAAAAGCACTGAATACCAGTTCTTTTAGCATCATTGACCCAGCTATTAGAAAATACATATATTTAAAGGTAAAATTATTCTGCACTTTTAGAACTTTTTTTTTGAGTCTTTGGGTTCGTAATTGCTATATTTAAGGAAAAATAAATTGACTCCCTGTTTTCCCCACAAAAAAGGGAGTTTAGGCACAAAGGATTTTTTTTGCAGCAGCTGACACTACGAATGCCTGAACAGCATACAAGTGTAAATTCCTCACGTTGCTTTAGCTGACAGTAAACCTACCATCCCTTGGACAGCATTTTGATCAAACAGCTAAGGAAATTGCTTTTAACTGAAGAAATGTGGATTTTTTTCATTCACCACTGCTACACAAAGTAGGATTATGGGAGTGGTGTAAAAAAAATGAAGTGAGAGGGAAAGATTCATATGCAACGCATTCAGGGAGGCCCAAATTATCCACCCTGACTTGCCTGATTTATGCATTGCTCCCATGACCCTTTCTAATTGTGTATCTGCTCTACAGAGCTATGTGTAAGGGATGAGGAAAGTACAGTCACATTATCAAAACTACTTCATAGCTCAAGTTCCATTTTCAAAGTGCCTGAATGTCACTGAAACCCAATGAGGTTTCAAGACAAGTTTGAAGACATCTACATCCAGCATTCAAAAGTGTCCTGGGATCTGAAAAGCTCTGAGCCCAGTGTGGAGACAGCATCACCTTGCACAACCGTTGGAGATCTCACCTCCGGCTTTCCACCTGCTCTCCAAATGCAGCTCTCTGCAGAAACACTGCTTTTTATAGAGAAATGGTCCAAGACCATCTCTGAGAGGGGGGACAGCTGAATTATACCCTGTATACCTGTTCTTTCTTGAGGTAGTAGATACCTTATGTCCCTTTTCTTCAAAAATGGTCAAATTCATTCTTGTTCCCATGTAAAGCTAAACAAGTGGAGAGGTGCATTGAAAATACACCTCAGCCTTCAGTTTTTCATCACGAGCAAGTACAAGACTTCAGTTCTTCAGTATGCTGTTCTCTTCCTACTCTTCTGAGAAACTCATTACTGGGGTGCAACACTCACTGCATTGCAATGTCTATCTGCTTTTGTGCTTCTGGGCAAATGTAGCTGTTGAAAATGGGCCTCTAGGGTTCTTTAAAATGAGACTTTGATTTATGCATGTGCACTGCAAACATGAAGAAATCAAGCACAACTCAACCAGACATGAACTGTGATCCTCCATTCCTGGGGGTTAATGGACCACTGGGAATTTTGTCAGTGCCTTTCTAAAACCAGTAATTAGTCTTCACAGCAGAGATGCAAAATATCAAGTGAGACATGCTTTAATCTCCAACAACAGTGTTCATCACTGATGTAGAATACAGATGCACATTACAAACTGGCACTGAGAATCAAATAAAATGGTTGCAGTAGTCTGATTTGCACAGATTTGGCACTGAGGTGTTCTGCAGAATGAAAGTTAATTCCAAAGACACTGTAAGAGCTGTAGTAAGGAGAGTTACCAATAGAATTCAATGTAAATTGGATTCTCAAAAGACCTCGCTATATTTCACATCTTTGTTAATGTGTTCCTTTTTGCCTTGCTTTGCCATTTCCAGGTCATCCACACTCTATTTGCATTGCCTGCCCGTCAAGCGGAAGATAAGTGAAAATATGTATTACTATATATAGTCCAAATATATGGTCTCACTCCATAGTTTTTTATTGCCTCCATTTTCTGCGCTGCTTTAGTCTTGTTTATGTGAGATCTCAACTAGCCAATAGATTCCTATTCTACAAATTATTTTTAAGCATTCCTGAAGTGGCATTTTTGCAACAGAACATGCATTTTTCAGTAGTAGAGAACATGTTCTCGTTCAGCTTTCTACCTTCAGTGACTTGCTTATAGAGAACAGCACAGTACCTGGTCAATATTTAATGAAAAGAGTAGACCTAAAGCCATTAGGAAATGAATTCTCATAAAATTACAGAACAAACTTATTCTATTTAAAATCTAAGGGCAGTTTTGCTTCAGCATAAAAGTTCCTCATCATTGCAAAGGAATATGAAGAGGTTTATACTTACACATACATATCAGTTTTATTCCATAGTTGTTTTTTCCAATTAGATTAGTAAGTATAGTCATGTAACTTAATTTAGATGAAGCTCACATGATTAGGCCATGCTAAAATGTTTCATCTTCTAAGCATTAAGTTCTTAAGGGATGTTTAGAAAGGTCATAGTAATTTACAGGAAACCCTTAAAAATCAAAAGATAGAATAAAAAAATGGTTTGTGTTGGAAGGGACCTTGAAGCTCATCCAGTTCCAGCCCCTGCCATGGGCAGGGACACCTTCCACTCGAGCAGGTTGCTCCAAGCCCCTGTGTCCAACCTGGCCTTGGACACTGCCAGGGATGGGGCAGCCACAGCTTCTCTGG
>JANRGW010025477.1:0-10943 GCA_024733675.1 Psilopsiagon aymara
ACAAGTCAAAAACACAGTGCTGCACCAACTACTAAGAAGGAGAAAAATGACTGCTACTGCTGAACCCATGACAGTTTACTATTGTAAAATTTTATCAAGTGTGGCTGACTAACAGGAAAGCTGAATGAATTTTAATCTTTAGACTTCAGTTACACGTTGGCAATAATTCTGTAAGGTGCGTTTTCCACAGTAGTCTACTGTTCACAATCAGCCTTTTATGACCTAGAAAGTAAACTATACGCAGACTCACAAACTGTAAGACACTTAAATCTTTGCCTCTACAGACTCGTATCTTTCAATATTTATTTTGTAAATTCATTACTAGCAGGCAGTGTATTTACTCTATTGATAAACTGCCATCACTGCAGGTTTCCAAAACTGTTCTACAAAGTAACCAGCGCTTCTTTGTAATCAGCTTGTGGGTAGTATGGCCCCAGAATATCAACGTTTGATAAACAAAACATTTTTTTTTTTCACTAATTGATGGCATGATTTTTTATTTGTAATGTTGATTTGAGTTATATGATATTTCATTCAGAAAACAGTTGCATGAGCTGAGCTCAGTTGGAGCCTGCCACAGAGTTCCTGAAATCTTTAATAGGTTTACAAGTGTAGAGGTTTGCAAGATCAAGCCTTGACCATAGGTAGAAGCATTGAAGATTCAATATGAAAATACTTTAAAGCTCCTATTAGTTCTTAAATGAATCAGTTGAAATGAATTCTTCATGTCATTCACTGTTGCTCATCTATGCCCTATATTTCTACTGTTTTAAAGGAGTCCATGTCTGAGTATATGCAACAAGAAGCCCAATTTAAAACATAACTTCAGTCAGACACTTCATAAATTAAAGACATCATGCTTCCTAATCTGTGAGGCTGCGCTAGGAAAGAAAAGACAAGCCCCTAAGTAAGAAAAGACAGAGGGGGAGGCACTATATGCAAATACTTCTAATTGCTGGGTTAACTAGTCATGCACAGCCATTTGATTCCAGTTGTCACCAGCTGCCAGTTAAGGCATTTAGAAATAATGCCATCAACAGCACAATCCTGTCCCTGTGATTGAATTTAACACAACTGAATACATGTTCTGAACATTGTATTTTCTAAGAATGTTTTAAAAAACTTGATATGAACTTGATCTCTTCTAGTTTTGAAAAATATATTTTAGAAGATTTTTCAGTAGTCTACTCAAAACTGTAGAAGCATGGAAATTAAACATCAGTAGAAAAATAAAGTACTTTCGGTATTTGCTGAGTGTATAATATGATGAAGCAGCACATCTGTTACATTAGAAAACAAAGTAAGGCAAAGATCCAACTCATCAGTACACACAGCAGCCTTGCTATAAAGGGGTGAAGTTTTATTGATGAAGTAACTTATTTCTAAGGACACAAATGTGTTTGCATTTCATAGACAGCAGGATTTAATAGTGAATGCATCTCCCCATAGGTAATTGAACATAATTCTGTCACTTTATCAACAAGAGTGCAATATTTCCATGTTCTAATTCTGAGGAATATAACATTAAATTATTATTACCAAACAGTCTACATCAACTTAATTAGACCTAATAGCTCAGTTAAGTGATATGCGCTGCCATTAGTATTTATGGCACCATGCACTTAACGCTCTAATTCTGCAGGCTATTAATTTGCCTATAAACATCTTATTAGGGACACTTTGTAATTTTCTACTTTACAGCTAAGAGGTGGATCACGCTTTCGTCAGGCTGCAACAAATATAGTCTGGTTTAAGAAAGCTTTTTGCCATCTCACATATGGCCTAGCACTGTTTAAGGACAGTCCGTTAAACAATGGCATTTGCCATTTCACTGCCACTTGTCATTTCTCCAACATCTCTCCAGTACACGGTTACTCCATCATTTTCCAAGGGGTCCTATGAGACTCCGAAACAGACATGTTCAACAGTACAGCAACAAGGGGATTTCCCCTGTAGGAAATCAGGCTTTTCTGCATAGTACAAACGAATTGCAACGAGAGCAGTGACTTTTCCTTTAGTGTTTACTACCTCTACTGCCTTTAGCAAACTCTGTGGCTGTACACTGTTTTGAAATGCTGTCCTCAGAAGCCAGACACATTCCATAAGGTAATATACGAAGCTTACAGAATTCGTAAGAAATGGAATGAAAGAAATGCAGAGGTTAACGAGGTCTTGCACATTTTGCTCTTACTAGCTACACAGAATTATAATCAGATAAAAATGATGCTCAATATAGTAACAGGATACAGAATCAGAGAATATTTGAAGTCAGAAGAGACCTCTGAAGGTCATCTTAACCAAACCCTGTTCAAACAAGGTCACCTGGAGCATGTTTCAAGTTGAACCTTCTCTGTTTTAAACAGAGTAAAGGCTTGATCCTGCAAACCTCTACACTTGTAGCCTGCTGAAGTTTTGAGGATCTCTGCAACAGGCTTAACCTAAGCTCACCTCATCCAATTGCTTCCTGAATGAGATAATTTCATAACACCGGTCAATACTAGAAGTAATTGAGATCAACATGCGTATACCCATGCACTGCTCAGGAACTATGGTAACCTGAAACAGCATTATTTGCCTCTAATTGCAACCATGGACTGACATAAAGACAGTATTGTATGGTTATACCTATGGATATATGTATTGCGCATATCAAAGCCTCAGACAAGCAGTAGCCAAAAGCTCAGTCAGATGATCTACAATAGCTCCTCTTTGCATCTACTGTTAGATGCAAAGAAGATTTGGGTTTCTCACTTCCAAAAAACTCTGAAATGGAGTGGTTTACTTGAAACAATAGCATCTTTTGCCATCTATGTCAAAACATAAAAAGTAACTAAAATAATTAGTATTCTTGAAAGATCAAACTTGGTTCATGCAATGCCTTCCACAGCAATTCAAGCTTTATCTCGAAACTGCCTTAGTCATGACAGTTTCAACGTTTATTTTCTAGCTTATCACAAGAGACTATAGTTTGGAATTGGTACTCTCTTTCCTCTGTTTTACAATTGTTACATGTTAGAATGAATAGCTTCCACAGAGCATGATTTTCCGTTTTAAGGAGACTGAAATGATTAGCATTTCTTTTGTAGTCATTAAGGTTACAAAAAATAGGTGCCTTCATTTACATCTGACCCATTACATTAGCTACAGTGTATACTTATATAGGTCTATCTAGGAAAAAATCATTAGGATTAAGACCATTAGTAATTTCCAGTTCCATGCAAGCATTCTCAATTTCCAGGGGAAGGTTCTTTTAACATATTCTTTCAGAAATCCTAATCTACTGTCACAAGAAATACCCAACTCAGAGCCATATATAACAACTAAGTGATATAAGGATAAACTTAAATATTTTAAACCTCAATAAATATGTAAATGTTTTTAGGACACGTACTTATTTATTTTTTTTCCCATGGAGCCTCCAAAAGCTACAATGCTAAAACCAGAACTGGAACAGTCTACAATTCCAGGTTGATTTGATCTGAAAAAATGAGGATTTCTGAATTTTGATACAGTCTCCTGCTCATACCTAATATTCCTCTACTTTTTATAGAATAAGAAGTTAGCCAACTGTTATAAGTGTACATAAATTTCCAACACAAAGAGCTCATTTAAGATGGTATCTTTCCTTAAAGGCTTGCCACTCAGTCTCTGTGAGCTATAGATGGTATCAGATTATTTTCCTAAATATCTAAGCTTCTTTGGGACAGAATAAAAGGAAAAGCCATTCTTTCCCAGGGATGAACCCTGCTGTTCAGCTTTGAATTGTGATCTTTTTGTATTTTTAAAAACTAAGGAATGGGGAAAATCTGTGCTTCATCGCCATGCTTTTTCATCTTCATTTTCCTTTTGAAGTATAAAGAAAAGTCCAGACAGTGTAGTATGCTAATGGTTCATTGCAATTCTAGGGGAGGAAATGCTATAGCTCCAGCTGTGAGACATTATATGGGTCTGCTTACTTCTAAACTAAAGGAAACATTTTGTATGGGGAGCCCTGCACTGTTCACTACCCAATTCAGTATGTGAAAGCCATGCTACTGGCTATAGTAATTACTCAGACTATTGTAGAATCTCATAGGATCATTCAGTTTGGAAAAGAACTTTAAGACCATGGAGTCTAACCCAGCACTGCCAAGACCACCGCTAAACCATGTCCCTAAGTGCCACAGCTACACATCTTTAAAATACCTCCAGGGATGGTGACTCCAACACTGCCCTGTTCCACATTGCCTGTTTCAAAGCTTAAAAACCCAATGAAGAAATTTTTCTTAATATCCAATCTAAATCTCCCCTGGCACAACTTAAACCATTTCTTTTGCACTATTGCTTTTTACATGGGAGGAAAGACCAACACTCACCTTGCTACAACCTACTTTCTCACATCTGAAGTTACAGTCCTCAAAATATCTCTGTAACTTCTGCTTAATACTAGAGTATAGATGGAAGTATCTAAAATCCATCAAGTTAGCTCTCTCATCAAGCATCTAGATTTTTCCTCCTAGGCTTGAAGAGACGACCACAATGTTGATGCAGATGACTAGTTTTAGTGAAAATCGCCATTCAAAGGAAAACATAGGCAAATACAAGCAATTTGTGTTTTTAAAATAGCTAAATTAGTCTCAGATGTTCCAAGGGTATGATATGAGGAAATTTACTGAGCTATAGAGGACAATGATGCGGGAAAAATAATTTTTTTACACAAATAGCCCTAAGATGCATGCTTCCTCAAAAGGTATTACAAGAAAGACAAATTGCTTATGTCTTTAATTTCATGAAGTGTGTGAGGAAATCATTAAAGTATATACACATAATTATCTGGAGTATGGGGTGAAAAGACATTTAAATGTCAGCGATTTCATTAATTTTATAACTGAAGACTGAGAACTGGCAAAGCAGAGGGTAACAAACCATGAATGGCTGTCATTATAAGCTAATAGAATATTAGGATGATTCTGATTTCATGAAACTAGTTGGCTTTGACATATATGCAGAAACACAGAAGTGTGTATGTATGAGTTAGTTACATCTTCAAATCTCTTCAGTTACGGACACTCTAGAAAAATGATTCATATTCCCTGCCCAGTGCAATGGGGAAGATTAAAGTGATCAAAGAACATTTTACTTTTCTCCCTTTCTAAAGCAGAAATGGCAAGACTACTGTACTTCTGTGACAAAACTTGAAAAATCATATTGGTTTGACATTTAAAATTCAGTTTATGTTCTGTCATAGTAGCACATATGTAACAATTTGTTACTATGTATGAAATAAATATAATCAATACATTTTATACAGATTAGCATTTCTGGCAGTTTTAAAAACATTTAACACTTGATGCTTTGATTTATGAAAGTAAAACATGGAAACAATTAATTCCTCTTGCTACATTTCTTGAAAGGAAAGACACTGCATATTCCTCTAGACAAAAGACAAGAAAAAGTGTTTTCAAGGAAACAATAATACAGATGCAGTACACAAAATCAAATAGATTTTGATCAATATCTTGAAGAGATTTTCAAGAAGCGTGAAGAAAATCAGTGATTCACCCACAATGACAACCCCCCAAAATTTTATTCACGTAATCTATGAGAATGGAGAATATGAATGGCAAGTAAAACATGAAATTAAGAAAAAATACTGCTCAATTCCTACTGAAAACTGGAGCGTACTCTTTGGAACTGGGATTTTACTATAATCAGACCCCAGAAAGGTGTGCTTTGTTTTATTCGCTTGTTTTTTCAGGAAAATAAAGGGTCCCACTTAACATTATTTATTTGCCCCTGATATTCAGTTTCTTGATAATTAGAAGACAGTTTTTACCCTTTATCAGGCCAAATATTATGTGGAAGCCTAATGATGCCACCCCCAAAGCATCATTAGGTTACTTGACAGAGGATATGATTTATGTATGTTAGAGAAGCATTTACTCCAGGGAACCTTTTCAAATCAGCAAGAATAAAATTTTGTTCTGTGGTAAACAGAAATGTAATGGCAGGCTATTAGTTTTGGGTGGCTGATGTTTGATTTCCTGGAGTTATAAAGACAGTCTGCTTTTGTTCTAAAGGCATTTTATATTTCTGTGATGGAAATAATTAATGACTGCACAACTTAGGCCATTACTGTGCTAACAAACGTTGCTCAGCTGTACTTTAACAGATAAATTTTAGTGGGTAAATCAAATTCAACTCATATTTTCAGAAAGAAAAAAGAAAAATGTACCGCAAATTCCTAAATATTTACAAGCCTTCTACCGCAGCAAATTTTACTATCCAGTTCTGCTTAAGAGATTTAGGTTCAGTTGTTCCTTTAGTCAGAAAGAAGTGCAGTCAGACAAGTATCTAATCTCTAACAAAAGGTTAAAAGGTTAACTTCTCCAACAGAGAAGTGCATTGACTCACTAGTATTCACTACTACTTTAGAACATCATCTACAGAGTTCTACAGAGTTCAACAGCATCCTGTGAAGTAGATTAAAAGGATGAAGTTAAGTACCAGAAGAAATAGAAAACACAATGATCAAAGAAAGGGTTTTTTTTTGTTCCTTTCTTCTCCCACCACCAGTTGTAGCATCGTTAGCTCCACTAGCTCCACTGAAGCCTTTAATGCAATGAAAGTTGGAATCCTCACTGAATCGCTTTCTTTACAAGTTCTGTTGCACAAGGAAAATCTGCAGAAACTTTCCCTAATGAAAATTTTGTCATACTTAGCATGGAGTTAGACACTCCAAAATCTGACCTACCACATATTTCTTTACAAGTGAAATACTTCAATTGATATTCGCCAAGAAAAAGTACACACTTGCAGATAAACTAAGCTTGGGATACACTGATGAAAGCACAAGTCAGCTCTAAGGCACTGCTAATCAAGTAATACAATTCATGAAAAGACAGCCTGTTCAAATTGACTCAAGGTAGTCATTCCGTTAAAAATTTGCTTGTTAATGGAAAATAAATGAGAGAAAGAGAGGAGACAAACGCAAGAAGAGTGACAGTTGAGTTCATCAGATAGTGGCCTTAAAGGATCTTATTATGAACCTTCTAGTATTAGGTAAGTGCAAGAAAATATGTCCATTCATAGCATTATTGTGATACTGGGAAACACTCATTGTCTAGAGTATATACTGCTATACACATAAACACCCCAGGATAATTCAGTGTGGCAAATAAAGGCTGTGAGTAAAGATCCTGGAATCCTACAAGTGTTGTGTGGTTGAATTACTGCATCAGTGGTAATAAAATAAAGCATTATGGGATTAAAATTCTCTGAAGTTGTAACATCAGTGTTTCTTGCAGCTGGAGTTCACAGACCCATGGGAATTTTTATTGCAAGATATCTTAAAATGTAAATGACATATTCTATAATGTAAAAATCTTACAATTTTTATTGTAAGATTGTAGAAATATGGAGATTTGTCTGGGCTGCAGTAATAGTGTTACCCAATGGATAACTTCAGTTGTGTGAGAGAAGTACTAGAAAAGCAAAAGACAGAACCATTGTTTTTTAAATGATGTTTTGATGTTATTTCAATTTTAGGCCCTGGAGATGCAGAGAATTTACACAGTTCTTGAAAATTATGAGTAGAATATAGGTGCCCAAACAGGAACAGCTTAAGGACACTTGCTCCTTAACTCACCACTACAGAAGTTCTTCTGATATGTGGAAGTAAAAGAGAACATAATCAAAACTTCAATGTGTCCTTTACTTCTACCAGGTCATGTAAGGAAAGCTGTGACTACTTGCTTCATCATTAAGCTATAAATCACCCTTTTCATTTTTTATGACTCTACAGTTTCTCCCTTCCTGTTGCTAGGTGTCATGGGTTCAGCACAAGTCAAAAACACAGCACTGCACCAGCTACTAAGAAGGTGACTGCTACTGCTGAACCCATGACACTAGGCTACTATTTGGCAGACTGAAGTGACATAAGGACTTTCTAGTGCAGAAAGTGACACTGTCAGCAGTGGATGCTATGTAGGTATGACAAGCATAGTACTATTAACTACAGTGAAATATCAAAGATATGTAAAGCTCAAGGTAAAAGGATGAAGTTCATAGTCTTTAAAGCTACCTCAGAGATTCCTCCTAACCTCTTTGGCTTACAACTACAATATATCAAAGTTCTTTGACTTGCTAAAAAATCTCAGTGTAATGTGACTCAACAGATAATAAACACTGAAGATTTGTGCAAGACACAAGATAGCTGCAGATTTTACTTAAAAAAAATTAGAAGTAATGACACAATATTGGGCATAAACATTTCCTTTACAAAACAGCACTGAAGCTGTAGAATGAAATTCAGGTATATTTGCATTTGTTCATTTCACTCCTTCATCAAACTGATGTTAATAGAAGTAACCTTAAGGTACAAAAGAAATTAAATTGCTGAAAATATCCAAAACCATTTTGCTAACCTCAGGCTACTTGGGAAATAAGGTGCAGCTATAGAGAGTTTTATTGTGAAGTAATTATTATAATTTACATTCTGGGTTGCTACAGCTACAACCTGCAGCCAAATGCTTCTAATCCCTTGGGTCCAATTACCTCATGATAATCATGCCAGTTGTGCCATATTTGGTTTTATTAAAAATACAATGCCCAAAGGTAAAATAGATACTTCCTGATCTTAGGGAAACTTGCAGACTGTCCTATTTTTTCTGGTGGGTTACTATGTGGGATGTGTAGTCCTTAATAAGCAGCCTATCAGCTCTGGATTCATTTCCAGCAGTCAAAAAATTTTGAGCAGCTCAAACTGCTCTAAAGAAAAATCCCCAACCTATTCCTTGAAAATTAAAATAACTCCAGAACTGAATCAGTCCAAGTAGAAAGGCAACAAGGAATTTAGTACCATCAACCTTTATAAAAGGTGAGGAATGTCTCTTGGCAAATGTAATATTTTCTTACTATGTGTAAAAAGATAGGTATGTTCAAACCTCAGTGCAAGGTAAAGCCACTGAGGAATACACTGGACTTTGCAGATCAGTGAAACAGAGGAATGTCCATCAGCAAAATAATTTTGGACATCACTGTCAGCATTTCAGCTTACAAAACTTATGGCATTTCACTCTGAATTTCAATTTAACTTGCCATATCCTGCAACAGCAAGAGGTAAACTTTTGTAAACTGCAGGAAACTAGCTGTACAACTTCTACTTTGTTCCATAGTGAGATGTGACAGTATATTATAGGGATTCATTTCCACAATGTAGGCAAGTGAAATAAATTTACAGAACCAATTATACAAATTTCCAGATGTCTAAAGAAGTAGTGGTGTAAAGAATGGTAATTTGTAACCTAAATAAACAGTATCATCACAGCGTCTACTGAAATCCAAAGGTACCTGAAGGGATATCTTTCTGAAAGCTTCATGAACAACTAGGAAAAACTGCTTATATATGCATTTCGCAACAAATAGCTGGTGGTGTTATAAAGCATCCTGACTGATTTTGCCATCCTGTTTTTTTAACTAGCAGCTTCTTCCCCTGTAACAGAGGCAGCCCATGTCTGATAAACATACCTACTAGTTGTGAGTAGCAGGAAATACAGCACCAGTTTAAATGGTCTGTATTTTTTGAATGGATCACTTTAGTTGTTCTGTGTTACCATTGTTTTGTTCCCAAAAATCAGCAAAAAAGCTTTTAAGCCTTTTTATAATAATTATAATTTATAATATAAAATATTATACCAAAGTATGTAAGAGATAAACTCTTGCAACCCTTACTGGAATAAAGCTTCAGGAGTTTGTTATTTTTTCTTTTTTATTTTTTTCCAAAGAGTTCTTCCAATATCACAAGAAGACCAGACCTCGATTCTACGTAAGTAATGGTAGTACAGCTTTCTATTTAAAGTCAGAAAAGCAAGCTTTGAATGTTTTTATGCTTCCCACCCCCTTTTTCTTTTAATGTCTGATGAAAATTAATTCTGCATAGACTAAGATATTACAGTGGGCAGAAGGTTCATAGTGCACTTATGTAAGCACACTCATACATATTTTCTTCATATCAGATGAAATCATATTTCTTTAAACAGATCCATATAGCTAATGAGAAAAAACACAATCTTTAGGTAATGAACCACCTGCTTCAAAGTCAAGCATCATTTTTCCATCATAGCATTAGACATGCAGATTGTGATGTTTGCCTCCTTCATCTTTAATAGGAACTGTTATGTAGAGTAGCTTCTTTGGCCAAGATCAAGGACAGAAAAAAAAATTACCGACTGTACCTCATCATGTATTTCAGTAACTGCCTGTGCCCAAAAATGCAGCAAATATTAGCAGTAAAAGCCTAGAGACTTTTCACATAAAGTGAACAAAACACAACTCAGAGATACTCTTGCTGTAAGAAAAGAGGTAGACAGAAAAATACTCTCTTTTCCTCTTGAGTAAAAGCCAAATTTAATTTTTATCTCATGTTCACTCAGGCGCTAGGGTTCAGGTGATAATGAGTTCCTTAACCAGACAGAGTAGGTTCAGCTAATAAGATAGGTCCTTAGTAGAAGGTTAGATGAGGATAAATGGAAGGGTTACATTTTGCAATCAAATATTTATACTTGTGCAGTGCTGTCCAAATACTAAAATCACCTTTTCATTTTCTTTTACCCTACAGATTAGACTGTTTTGTTTCTCACAGGTTTTATTCATAATCAGGTAAGTGTCTTGGTGATCTTGCATTTCTTTCATATTGCTATTGCATTTCATAATGACAAAAATTTCAGGAACTCTTCGGAGCTTCTTTCCAGTCATAAATAAGAGGAACTGAAGATGGAGTTTCTAGTCTCATCATAAGGTAAGAAACTGATTGTTTTCTATCAAAATAATCAAAGATTAGTGGACATACTTGGGTCTAGTTCTTAAACTAGATGAGCAATTGAAATCGTTGTGGTTTAGGCCATAAATCAGCCACGCAGTTTGTTCACTCACTTCCCCCTTTTTTCTTCCCTCTGCTCCTGGAG
>JANRGW010025479.1:0-12673 GCA_024733675.1 Psilopsiagon aymara
AGGCTGAGAGCGGGGCTGGGGCAGCCTGGAGAGGAGAAGGGTCCTGAAGGGGAGACCTCAGTGCCCAAAGGGGCTGCAGGAAACCTGGAGAGGGGCTTTGGACAAGGGAAATTTCACTTTAATTCAGTAGCATTCTAATGTGTAGTAAATATGTACCCCACTTGAATGATGGAGAACCCACATACAGCGATGTTGATCCAGGCTGGATCAGGAAAGCAGTTTGTTATTTTTACCTGGACAAAATATTGTGGTAATTGGCTGAGCCCTGCTCTCCATAAGCTGTCTCTCCAGCAAACATCACTTGTGTCTGCTTGGCGGGTAATGGCTGTGAGTTCCAACACCAGCTCTGCTAGGGTAATGTTTAGTTTGGCAAAGATTAACGATGTGCAAGAGAAGTTGCAGGGCCTTTGTGCAGAACTGAGGGCGTCAAAAGCCTCAGCTCGGTCGGCTCTGAGCTCGTGTTGCTTTGCTGGATTCTTTATTTATATATTTAGAACTCAACCTTAGCGTTTTGTGCTCCTGTAAATCTCTGAACCCCACCAAACAAAGCACAGCACGATGTGGTCTGAGTCACTGTCCTCCCCCAGAGGAGACGGGACCGGGGAGGCAGGACATGTGAGCAAATCTGGACCAAGCCCCCCTGAAGATGTGGGTGCCGGGGGTAGGTGAAATAGCAGGAGGTGTTTCTCCTCCTCATACCGTCTCTCCTGGCTCCCTCCTCCATTGAAACCAGCACTGGCAGCCCCTTGCCACGGGGCCCCTGGGCACTTCGCCCAGTTCACAGCTGCCATGGGGAGCTGCTATTTTGCTCTTCTCCTACTATAATAGCATCCTTATGAGGCTTCCCCCAGCCTGCCTATACTCTGCAGTGGAAAGCTACATGTTTCCGTGTGCGGCTTATGCTGTGATGTTTGGGTTCATTTAGGATGCTCCTGGGAGCACATCGTAACTCCAGAAAGGAAAAAAAGGAATTAGGAAAAAAAAGGGAAGGAAAGCAAGGAAAAAAGGAAGAAAAGCAAGGAAAAATAATGGAAATCCTAGTCTGCAGCAGGAGTTAGGCAGAAGATAGAAACAAGTGGTTTTGTGTGAGAAAATGGCTCTTGCTGATCGGGCTGTGGCCGTGTGGGTCATTGACAGTGCAGGCATCTGCCTTCTGCTGGGCAGACATGGGAGTGCTCAGAAAACACTGGGAAATCTCAGTTTTTCAGTGGAAAGCCCCTTAGAGAAAACGCCCGAGGTGGCTGCCTGTTCTCAGCAGTCCTTGGGCTTGGTGCATTCTTGATGCAGTGGAGGGAATGGAGGTTTCTGCCCTATGGTGTTTAAGTATTCGGTGTATTTTATTGTACAGAAAATACCTGCTCTGTCTTGGTGCCAGGTTCATGCAGGCTTACACCACTTATCCTAAAAATCAGGCAGGATCTTATTCCAGATGCCTTTTACACAGTCATTTCCAAGTTGGACCATCATCACTTTTCCCTCCCTTACACTTTATTCCCTTCCTCTCACTTTACAGCCCAAATGGTACCAGCCCCCTCCCACCTCCTATGCCTTACCTCTACTCAGTGGTTTCCCCTTAGCTCTACCACATTGAGTCTGCAGACCCTTCACACACAGAAACACAGGTTGCATCATTCCCACCATTCTTCCCCTAACAGGAACTTCTTCCCCCCTTCTGTCTGACTTCCAGTAGGATAAAATAGTAGATTTTTATGGAAAGTTTTGCTTTCATTGCCTTACATGCTCTTGCTGCACTCTCATTACACAGCAGAGAAGATTGAAAGGGTGGAATAGCATCCTCATAGCTTTAGCCTCAATTCTAC
The DNA here is from genome assembly GCA_024733675.1 of Psilopsiagon aymara. Lineage (NCBI taxonomy): Eukaryota > Metazoa > Chordata > Aves > Psittaciformes > Psittacidae > Psilopsiagon > Psilopsiagon aymara. The sequence goes on from JANRGW010025479.1 coordinate 1,821, forward strand.
ACTTGTTTCCAACATGTGAAGCAAGTTTCTGGACACACTATGTGTGTGCCCCTGGACCATGTCATGTTCACTCTGCCATGACATCTCCCATTTGGCTTCTTTGTGGACCTGAGCACATTTACCAGAGCAAATCCTTTGTGCAGTTACATCTAAGGCAGAAGGGGAATTTCAGAATGAGTCTGATTTTTGTGTTGACTGTTGCAGTGTGGAGTGCACAGGATTCTGCTCCAACCTTTCAAAGCAAAACAAATAGCTTGCATTTACTTCTAAATGGATCTCCTGCTGCAGAACACAAAGTAAGTAGTTAGGGAGTTGTAGGAAAGGAAGAGTCTGCTGGCTGATTAGGCATGTAGATTAATGACAATATGGGAAAAAGTGCAGTGATTTATGACAGTGTGGAAAGAAGTGCAGTGATAGAATTCAAGTTCTTAGAGATGGAGTCTTTCATTGCTAGAAGATTGTAAGCCTTTCTCTATCCATAACTCACTAGTTGGTTACTGGAAATAGCACTATTTAAAGGCATTATTTACCCTTCTAGGCAGGATCAATGTGTTTCTGGAGATGTGTGTGTTTCTATGTATGTCATTGGTAGTTTCAAATCAATAGTGAGAAGTAAACTTAAAGCCAAACACTGCAGCCTTGATCCTTCTGTTCAAAAATCTCCTCTGGCTCTGATTTAATATGAGTAAAAGGGAGAGGGGAAAAACTGAGAATATGGTATTGACATAGTATTCACTGGAGGGGAAAAACGTGTGATTTTTCAGGTGCTTCCTGTGCAGGTAGTGAAGGGGGTGGAGCAGTGGAACATGACTACATGGGTCTGATGGTCACTGATGGTTTCATGTAGCTGTAGATGGCTTGCCCTGTGCTTGTGGAAGTGTATCCTGTTCCAAAGGATTGGCTAACGTAATTTAAGTGGTTTGTTCCCTTCCTAATTTCCCTGGCTAGCAGATCAGTTTTGTAATCAAAGTGAGGTTACTGAATGTGTTTGAATTGTTGAGTTCAGTATCAGGTGTCAGGTAAATCACTGCTGTCTGTCCTGGGGAGTTTATTTTCTTGTACTACGGATAGATCCCAAAAAAAGCTTCCCTTTGATTTGGTGGAGAAAAGATTGCTCCTTTGCAGCCATGAGAAATGTAGGTCTCTGAAGCCATAAATCATTCCACTGCAGTTTTTAGAATGAGGCATGGCACAGCATGTCACCTCTGCTTTTTCTTCTTCTAAGAGTAGTCTAGTTGAAATCTTTACATCCTTGGTTACATGCCGGAGCTCAAGGGGGAAAATAAGGTGTGCTTTTCTTATTTACATGAGCAGCACAGTAATGCTGTAACTACCTGAGGCAGAGATCTAGTTGGACTAGACTGCACAAATGGAGGACGTTGCAAAGGTTTTATTCATTTCAGAACCTTTTTTAAATGGCAATAAAACCATCTTTTTCTTTCTCTTGGACATCGTCATTTTGTGTGTGTTTGGCAGTTCCAGGCGGATCTTGGGGTTTAATAATCCTGACAGCACTTACTACAATCTGTCAAGTCAGTAATTTGTGAGCTCCGGGTTTCTAGAATCATTTCCATAGCTGGCATTGAACAAGTCACAATGGGTTTAATCTTTCCTTTGCTTCCTGGGTTTCTGTGGATCGTTCAGTTGATTCATGCAACTGTTTTTATTCTTGTGGCACTGCCTGGACTCTCTGATAGCAGTGCAACTATCACTTGAACCACTTATTAATATGAGATGTGCTGAAAAGCTGGTGTTCTGTAGACGTGTTTTTCAGCTCACTGCTTTCTTCAGTGACATGAATGTGAAAACAAGGTTTACCTGAAAGTTATTACAGCTTATTCGTTGTAAATTATGGTGCATGGTAATACATAGGTTCGTTCAGAGGCATAGCACATCTGCACATTGCCTTTCTGCATGGTTCCTAGATGTTCAGCCCAATAATTTACCTTAACTGGAAGGACATGCAAATAATGGGATTGAGTGAAACTGTCTAACAGCAATGTAATGAACATCTGGTTCGAGTGTTCATCAGCAAAGCTGAAGTGTGTCACCTAGTTCTCTAATTCAAAGGGCTGCCTCCAGACCTCCATTTTCAGTCTTTGCGGTCATTCTTGTTAGGTAGAAACTTTGCTTTTTTTAATGAAATGTAATGTCAGTACGAAGGTAGCACTGAAGTGGTAAATGCCGTTTAACCAGTGGCCAGAAGATCAAAAGCTGAAGCTTCCAAGTTCTACTTAGCATTTTCTTTTCCTTTGTTCATGTGACAGAAAAAAGGTGAGGTGATACTTTCAGCAGGTAACCGGAGAATTGTCATGGTGGAGTGGTGGGCCAGCTTTTGGACTTGCTGGAGAAACACAGGCCTATTAGCAGAGCTGGGCAAAATCGCAGGGCTTCGCATGAACAGTTTAACCAGTGAACATTTGTTGTAGGAAATCCCTGTGAAAAACGTGCATGGGAAAAATAGAGATGTTTGGTTTCTCAGATTCTGAGCAGTTTTGGGGGCAAGAATGTTTAAATCAGCTAATTCCTAAATCATTCATTCCATGGAAGTTTTCATTGTTTCAACTTCTGCTCGGTATCAGGAAAAAAAAGAAAACATCAAAACAATTACTCAGGATGAAAAGTCTGTTTCAGGTGAAGTTCTTTATCCAAGTAAAAGCAGCTGTCATTGAGAAGAGCAGGAGTGGTTCTGAAACTCCCCAAATCCACTTGTGCTCTCCATTTTTGCCTATAGCCTCCGCTGTGTCCAACCAGAGCAATACCTTACTCTCAGCCCACAGTCCTGGGCAGCTAACCAAGCCCTGCAAGGCATTGCCTACATCCAGTCCCAGGGGTCATGCATCTCTTTTATTAATATGCCTGTCAGAATTAAGGAAAGAAGTAGGTGACAGAGCTGCAGAATTTGCTACTCAAAGTAAGTGGAGGGTGGTAGAACTCTGGCACAGGTTGCCCAGAGAGGTTGTGGATGCCCCGTCCCTGGAGACACTGAAGGCCAGGCTGGATGTGGTTCAGGTTCTGGCAATCTGATCTAATTGAAGATGTCCCTGCTCATTGCAGGGGGTTGCACAAGATGACTTTTGAAGTCAAACCGAACTGTTCTTTGATTGTAGACATAGTAGATAGATTTTCAAGGTCTGTAGGTTTGGGAGAAGAAGGCTAGCAAAGAGGAGAGGCATGAAGGGCAGAGGTGGAGAGGCTGTTCCCATATTGCCTGGTGCTTTTGTGCTAGCTGGTGTGTTTGTGGTTCACCTGGATGAGTAGGGATCTTCATTTCTCTAGATATTAAACATGAACCTGGTGCGTGGGCTCCCCTTCCTCTTAGAGGTGGAGCTGGAGGAGTCCCTGGAGTTGACTGGAGACAAGGGGAGGGACAATGCAAGCAGGGGCAGGGACAGGTTTGGACTGTGTGCAGGTCTCTGTGGCTGTGCATGCCTTAAACAGGACAGACCTCACAATGCAGTGCTTTGCACTGGTGAAAGAACGTGGAGAATTGATTTTCAGGCTGAATGAACTGAAATGAGTTTTCAGGCTGCTCACACCTCTATTGTGTTTTTATCTCAGCTAAAGGAGATGGGGAGATGTGAAGCTGTAATGTGAAGTGGTGGTGTTAGATTTCCAGCTATTTATCAGGTGTACTGAGCAATGTTTCCAGCCCCCTCTGTTTCCCTTTCCTTTAAAAACCTCTGCTCCTTCACTTTTCCTGATTTTCTGCCTGTTCAAAGAGTCTCCTTTTTTATTCATCATTAATACCCAGAACTTGAGGGCTTTGATTTTTACACTTTCCAATGGGAAAAATTGCCTCCTGAATCTTGTCCTTGCTTTCCTTCTGCAGAACCAGCTGTTTGCCAATATGTTACAGTGAATTTTCATTTAGTGTATGTCATTTCGTGTAATTGTGTATTTTAAGGGAAGCAGCACCCAAATGTGTGATCCTAATCATGGGTAACTCTCATACTGTTTTCTTTAAGACTTCACAAGTGTGTTATTTGACATGTTAATTATTACATTGCTATATGACTAAGGCCAGAAATATCTCCTCATTTTTCCCCTTCCCCTCACTTAACATTTTGCTTGAGAAGATCAATACATTTTGTCTGTGAAAAGCCCCAGATTAAATGCCACCCACAAAAGATTTTCTGCATGTTTTCCTTTGCCAGAGGAGGTTGTCAGACATCGGGGGGTGTCATGTAATATTGGCTGACCAGAGCCTTCGGTTAACAAACAAGGGAGTGTACAAAAACTGTCATATTAACTTTGCACATCATGTTGCTGGGGCAGAAACACTTTGTCACACAGCGCTTAGTTCTTGCTTCGCTTACCTCAAGACACAAAGCACCGGCAGGGAAGAGATGTATCCCTTTTTTCTGATGCAGTGTTCTGCAGACATAAATGCAGGGAAGAGGTTTCTCTCTCTCAGTCGTTCCTGGTTGAGCCCAGTACAACCCAAGCCAGTGGTATTTGACTTGTGTATATGGGTCAGAATTGCTTTGATCGGAATCCTTGGATTTGAGGGGAGCATCTGGTTTTAACCCTGCAAGAAGCCAGTGGACTGTGTTCACATTGTCTCTTACCGGAATGGTTGAAGATATTGTAGCTGGTGTTTGTGTGTACTTTGATGACAATTTTGGACTCTAAATCCAAATTTCAGATTGGTAAAGGATTGCTGTTCACTTTCCTTCCTATTACTATCAATTTTACCCTCCACTTCCTCAGGCCAGGCCTTAAGGAAGGTTTTCCCTCAGCCAGCTGCTTCCCAAGCCATAATTTATAATCTAATTTCCTCCACACTTACCCTTTCTTTTCCTATTTCCTTTAAACTGACCTTCTAACAAAATCTCATTTCTTCTGATCCTTCAGCCTTCATTTTCTGTTGAAATACAACCTCTGTCAGAGCCTTTTCTTCCCCTTCTAACTTTGCCACTCATTTATTTTAGCGCTAGCCATCAACCAGATGCCTTTCTCCGTGTGCTGATGCTCCCCACTGGAACCTCTGTTTCGGCTCTGGTCGCTTTTCCTACTAGGTGAATTCCGTTTTCCTTTCTCTGCAGCTGTCTGTTAACACTCATTATCAAATCATCATCTTGCCCATCCCTTTAGCCATGTACCCTTCACTGGAAATTTCTGATAGCCCATTATCTTTTTCACAGTCATGCTCAAGCTGCTTTTTTGCTCACAGCCAAAGCCACTGCCACTGTAGGTGATTTTAATGGAGAAAATAAATAGTGGTATTAATAAAGGACTGGAGCTCTCCTTCATATCCAGTGGTTCTCCATCAGGCTCTGCATATCCAAGGGAAGAGTGAGTGCAACTCATAGAACTCTGGGAGCTCCTTTGGAAAGCACCAAGTCAGGCTGTGGCCATGGGCTCCTCCTGCACAGATGGAGTATCCCAGGGTGTAATATAGCAGTGCAGCAGTTAGTGGTCCATTTCCACTGAACACAGTTTGCATCCAATAGGAGGATGAGCCAGGAATCTTTCACAGGGAGCTGAACTTTTCTACATCAGCCTCTTCAGGTATTGTCACTCCTCAGACCCCTTCCTTGCTTTTACCAGCCACCTTGTTTCATGGTGCTCACCAGTCTCGTGCTCATGACCCTAGGGATCTTATTCCTCCCTTCTTACAAGAATATAATGAATCCTCTCTTCCCTCTCTCATAGTCTTGGATTAACAGGTCTCAGCCTGTCAGTTCCCAGGAGCTGTGTGATTTCAGTCTGGTTTCCCACATCTGTGTTTCATTAGTCAAGGAAACATAAAAAGCTGAAAAAATCAAGAACTTCTCTGAAATGTAAACCAGCTTTGTGCCTCACGTCATCCTCAGCTCGCTCTTTCTTCATCACTTGACCTCCTGCATCTCAGGATCCAGTGAAGGGTCAGGCTCCTTTGGGTCCCTTCCCTCTTTTTCTCACCAGAGGGCCAGCAATTTATTTGGGTTGTGAAGCTCTCAACAAGGTCTCACGCTGAAGAGGTCTATTACTATAGCATTAAGTTTCAGATACCTGCTATAAACCTTTTAAACACCCTGTGTGGAACTGCTGGCACATCTCTGTGCCATCATCACATCTGCTAGGTGCGCTCATTTGTTCGTGCTAGGTATTCCTGCAAAGTGGTGGTCACTGCTGGGCTGGATAATGGTATTGATACTGATACTGTGTGGAAACAGACTGTTCAGCCCAGCTTAAAACAGTTGCATTGTCTCAAAGTGTCTTCTCTTCAGACTGGCGGATATCTTGGTTCATATAAATACAATCATATATATTAATATAATAGGATATGATATAATATATATTAAGATAATAGTATATGATATCATATAATATGACATCATATAATTAATATAATTAATATATAATGCAATATAATATAATGAAAAATGTAATCACAAACAAAAGGGATTTTTGAAAAGAGAAAGGAAAAGAAAGAAGGAAATAAGGACAGACAAAACCTCAGCAACACAAACTTTATTTTCACTATGGGTTTTAAATTCTGCAGAAAATTAAGAGATGAAATATATGAGAGCTTATACCTGCTAAATCCTCTGGCAGCTGCTTCCTCATCCTGCTGCCTGAAAGTGAATCAACTGAATTATTCCTGTGGCTATGTACGTCCAGATGGCTTAGACCTGCGCTTTGTCACTGACAACAGTAACTGTCCTTGTGCTCTGGAATAGTGAAGATTGAAATCTGGGATTTTGGTACTTACTTTTTTTGTCTCTAAGTTTGTGTTTTGGTTTTTTGAGGCTTTTGTTTGTTAGGTTTTTATTTTGGAATTCCGGAGTACATGAACTGTCGCAGAAGAAATGGTCTGGGGTTTTGGAATCTTGTGTCAGTGGTTGGGGTGTGCTAGCACTGAGTTGAAATTCGCTCGTGCAGGATGGCATGTTATGGTTAATACTCTGAGTTCCTGTGGAGTGGAAGCTTGGTACAGACTGTGTCTGAGAGACTAGTGTAGTGAATTCACTGACTGCAATATGTGGAGATGGGGGGTGGAAGCACAGCATCATGTTATCTTCCAAGGACATTGAAGTCTCTCAGGATGACTCTTGTGAGTACTCTGAAAATATAACCACTGATCTAGTTAAGACAATTTACCCTTCGGAGCAGTCTCAAACATTGTCTTGGGTTACCTGGTGTGCACACTAACCATGTAAAGCTTTCATTAAGGGAGTTGACAGGTTGCTTGTAAGCTGAAGTAATTTCCTTTGCCTTCACAATTAGATTTTCTTTATGGCCTCCTTTGTCAGTACATGCTGTTCATCAAGAATGATTTGGCCGTTTCATTCTGCAACCTTATTTTTGCCTGCTCTGTGGATTTAACTGAAGGAAGTCCCTTTGTGAATGAAATGATCAAGCTGCATCTCAGTCACCAAATGGTGTTTTCTCCTGCATTTTTTTAGCCTCTATAAACCAAGCTGCTTCTTTTCAGGAGCATTCACATAGGTGAATGTCAGGTGCGGATTCCTGACAACTGCTTTGCAAGGAGATGCCTTTCCTCCAGTTTTCTGTTTGTTGGCTTGCTGGTTTTTGAATGGACATGTGGAAAATCTAGGGAATGAAGCCGCCAGACTTCTCACGTCTCAGATGCTTCAAGTTTGGTTGTAGAGGGGTCTCTGGATACAGTGCAGTCTGGTGGCTGCTCTTCTGTCATGTGGTGCAATGAGGCAGGGAATCGTCCCCTGCAGTACTTGCTAATTTTCAGCCAAATTAAGAAAGCGTTGGACTAAGTACATCATTGTAATGTGGGCTCAGGTTTTATACCTAAGTCTTGTCTGTGCAGAAGAAGGGTGGACTGTCAAGGTTAATGGCAATCAGTCAGTGTAATGTACAGACACACACAACCCCCTGAGGTAGTCACCATGGAGCAACCAGTGTAGTGTGTGTCCCAGGACACTAAGGGTACAAGTTAGTGGCTTCTGTGATGGTCTCTGGTGTGTGCTTGCTGCTGTGAGAGGGTCATTACATGTGGAAGGGCAAGCGAAGCACTGATACTGTGAGGGAATCAGGAGAAGGGCTCATCTCCTGCCTGGCGCTCCACAGATGGGTGATTGTGAACGCTCCATTTCCAGAAGCTTGCAGGCAATGGTAGGTGTCTGAGCTGGCAGCCTGTCTTCTCCAGTCAGTGCCAAAGACAGACTTCGCCTTGGTGTGGGGCAAGTAGAGGTTTGTGTTTCCCATAGTTATAAACAAGCTGCTGGGATGCAGTCAGCGGTAAGGTTGCTGTAAAGTTTGACCCCAATAAACTCCTTTCTGACACTGACAACTTCTCTTTCTTCATTTTGTCCCCCTGTTGTAGAGCCCAGGTGTTTTGATGTCCTTTGCTCCTTCCTGAAAGGAAGAGACTTTATTTGCATAGGTGAAAGTTGTCATGGCAAGACAGAGAAGCAAGGCTAAAAGAGGGGAGAGATGAGGTCAAATGAGCTAGGTCACAAAGCTAGACTAAAACAGCTTAACAGATACATAATTTAATCTTATGGTGATGCTGACCGTAGAAATACAAGACACATTGGATGGATGCAGAACACAGGGAATAAAGTCCTATGTGATTAAATGAAAAGGAAGCAGTCTTTTTTTCCTACTGTCTTTCTCTTCATGTTTTCAGTGTATTTAACTTAGTCATAATGCAGAACTTGTGGTTCTCTCACCGCCCAAGAGGTCATCAGATGGAAAGGGCATGATTTAAAGAAAATGTGCCCTCAGAAACATTCCTTTCTCAGTAAGAGCAGCAAAGCATAATATAATTAAAGCAACTGTCTACAGCGTTTATGTACAATTACGTTGAGTAGAGAATACCTTTAATTTCATTGTAAGGTCAGACACATGGGGAGGAAGGGTTGATGCTGTCTCTCAGACGGCCGTAATCACAGGTTGGCAACTCAACTTTGGAAATTAAGCAGATTAGAAGTTCTTGGCAGTGATTTCTAAAAGCTCGGGAGGCTCAGTGCAATCAGCAGCTTTGACATTTTGGCCAGCTAGTTAAATAGTGTTGGCTTTAAACACTACAGGGCAAGTGATGCCATCACCCCCGTATGTGCTGGGCCTGGGGTGTACACTCTCTGCCTTCTCTCTTGGGAGCAAGGGGAGTCTCTAAACCAAGGAGGTCTTTGGTGATAGCCTGTGAATAACCTTCTTCCAGATCATAGCAAGCAAGAGTCTGCATTGTTCGCGTGTTAACCACAACAGTGAGTGCCAGAGAAGGAAGTCAAGTGTTTATACAGGATTTTGCATCTACGCATAAATGACAGCACCTGAAGTCTACTGAGCTTCAGCCTCCTTTGCATTGCTTAGCCAAGAATGAATGCTGCTTCCTATGGCTGGTTCTGAGATTGGACTGTGAAGAAGGTCCACATGCATGCGACTCCCTGAAGTACAGTATTTGTTCATTTATTTTATGGGAAAACCTATTCATAGAGGCAGTTTTCTCAGTGTGAGTGCCTGAATTGAAGAAACTAAATCTGTATGTAAACAGCAAAAACCATCTCTGTACCCATATTTGAATGGATGCGTGGAATCATTGTGAATGAATGCATGAATGCATGAGCGATTGCAGGACTCTATTTGCTTGCAAATCTGGCTTAGCAAAGAAAAGATCAAGGTGATATTGTAGTGGTGGTTACTATAGGGGTGTTGTATGCTTAAGCCTAGCAGTAATACTATGTCTGTCTGCTTGAAATTGCAGGAATTTGTTGCTTTCTGATGGCCAGGGAATTTGATGGCATGAGCAGTGATGGGGCTTTCATATTTGAATTAGGCTACCTGGTTTTGTATGCTTCTTTTGCATGATACTGCAGAAATGATGACTGTGTGCTGGCTATAGAGCCATATGTACCAGAGTACATGTAGCACAACTTCTCAGCAGGCCTGAGAAAGCAGCAGCGAAGCCAGGGGCCCAGTGTCACAATCTCTGTGAAGGTGAAAAGTTAAGCCCTGTTCTCTGTGAGCCCAGATAGGAGTGTTAGGAGGTACCAAGAGCTGAGCACCTTTTCAATGGGCAAAGTGAATTGGCAGTCTCTCCCCTCTTCTCCATTCTTGATAGTTAATAATAATTAGTCCTAATTAATAGTACATAAACATATAAAATATAAATCAGAATTAATTAGCAGCAATAAGTAGTCGTTGTCAGGAAGGCAGGGAGAGGAAGGCAGAAGATATTTTTAAACATCCAACTTGTCACTGGGATTGTCTGCTTCATTTTTTCCCACCATTTCTTTGAGGATGTTTCCTTCACTGCATTTCCTAAGCCCTTCTTAGGTACTAAACCAAAGCCCAGTGAGATCAGTCGAGTATGGCACTCGCCTTGTTGGGCATCATCCATTTAACGTTCAAGTGTTAGGTGTTGGGCCTTCTGTTGTTTCCATTGTGTGACAGCACAAAGTTTCTCCATTGGACTGGTGGGTGCACTCGGGATGCAGCCAAGGAGGTGTTAATCAGATGGCAGTCAGGAGTTGGTTTGAGATGGGGAAGTAGCTGATTCCCACTGGCACACCAGCTAAGCAGCTCTTCAGAGGGATTCAGCTGCACATGGCCGCCATCTAAACCCAGACAATTTTGTGTATGAAATGAAGAGTGTGCAGGTGTAGAGTGCAGAATTTAACGTCAATTGGTTTGGAAGACTTCTCAAACACATAGCAATGTACCTTTTAGGTTTGTAGGAGTGGGTGGAGAGGAGCTCAGCTTTGCTGGGCCAGGTTTGCAGGATTTACCAGGACTGGGATCTTAACTGCAAGGATACATCCAAAGAAAGGCTCCCACCAAGTGAGTGTAGGTGACTGCTTCACACATCTCTGCTCTGGAGCCAGGCTGAGAGCGGGGCTGGGGCAGCCTGGAGAGGAGAAGGCTCCTGAAGGGAGACCTCAGAG